>JAODAL010019747.1:0-71180 GCA_025379985.1 Phyllomedusa bahiana | reverse complement strand
TGCGAAAAAAAGTAAAAAAAAAACGTAACTTTTAAAGTTTTGATTAAAAAAACGGAATTTTTTGCACCTTTAAAATTCACCTGGGTGAATATAAAAATTTGGGCTGTTTTTAAAAGATTTACGTAATGCTGCTTAAATTTAAAACAGGGGCGGGGTGCGCAAAAGTCAAAAAACCCCAAAACTGTTATGTTTTGATATAAAAAAGGGTATTTTTGAAACCTTTCAATACACCTTGGTGAATATGAATTGCTGTTTTAAGATTTGGTAGATCCCTGCGTCAATGAAACAGGGGCTGGGTGGGGCCAAAATTACAAAAAACACGTAAGTTTTTTTTTTTGATATAATAAAGGGTTTTTTTTTTGCCCCTTTTCAATTCCCCTGGGGTGAATATGGGAAACTGCTTTTTAAATTTCCCGTAAGATGCGCTTAAAAGAACAGTGGGGGTTTTGGCAAAAAGTCAAAAAAACTAATTTTTTATGTTTTTGATAAAAAAAAAAGGGTTTTTTTTTTGGCACCTTTAAATTTCACCTGGGGTGAATATAGAATTGCTGTTTTAAGTTTTTCGAAAGATGCTGCGTCAATAAAACAGTGCTGGGTGCGCAAAAGTAAAAAAAAAAACACTTTAACTGTGATGTTTTCGTACGATACACGGTATTTTTGGAAAACAAACAACCTGTGCTGACTATAAGTTTTGTGGTTTGTAATTTAAGTGAAAATTTGGATATATAAAACAGTCCCCAAGGTGTAATGGGTAAAATTGAACACCTATCTAAATTATACTGATAAAAAAAAGTGGATTTTTGGGCCAGCTAACAAAGAGACCTGCATTTTACTAAAAATAAATGTTTTTCCCAAAATATAAGTTCAGGTGCCCAAAATCCAGGGGAAAAATTTTAATAGCAAAAATGTTAATAATAAAGAATTCCCCCCTACAATGTCTACACTAAGGCTTTGGGGAACTTTTTCCCAAATGGGTTTTTTATTGGGTAGAGCTTTCTGTGTTCCCCCGCGGGGCCCCCCCCCCCCCCCGCTCCCCCCGGGCCCTGAATTTAAAAAGCGGGGAGATGGGGCTTTAAAATTCCTACTAATAACATAAAATTTTTCAAATCTCTAATCTAAATTTAAAATTTGGGAAGGGTCAAAAGCTAATAGTAGAGGTTTTTTCTGGGGCAGAAAAAGACTTTTAAATTTTGCTAGCTGTTTGGCCACAGGCAGAACGCAGGTCCTAAAAACCCATGAGACGCTGAGAAAAACATGAGGGTGAAAAAAAGGGAAAAGCTGTTCTAAAATTAAAAAGACGTCTGTGAAATTTTTCCCCCCCCAAACGCAAAAAAACCCTTAAAAAAACCCCCTTCCCAGTCCCTGGCGTTCCCCAAAACCCCATCTCACCCCCGCCCCTATTCTGTTTAATTTTTCATTTGCTGGCCCCCCAAAAATTTCAGGAAGCGCCGAAAAAAAAGGGGGCAATCTTTAAAAAGATGATGCACAGATTTTTTAAACCCTTTAAATTTCGCATGATCTGGAAATTTGATCACCCAAAAAAAACCCTTTCCGTTTCAACCCTTTTTTCCCATAAAAATCCCCTAAAACACTACCAAACCCCGTCCCTTTTTAAGCAAAAATTAAAAATGACACTGCATTATTTTTGGGAAAACAGGGTAATATAGATTTTTCCATTTCTGTTCCCTCCCTTTTTTTAAAGGGAAATTTTTTAGTCACCCCAAAAATAGGGCAGAAGTGGTATGGTGTTAAATTTTTCCACATTTAAAATTTTTCCCCTGTAGGGGGCGTGTTAAATTTTTTTTGAAGTTATTTTTGGGATACCCATATAAATTTTTAAATTGGGTGTAATTGTTTTTTATTCTAATTAAATTTTAGAAGGGTTTTATGTACTTTTTACTCTTTTTTAATAGCTTTTAGCTGTTATTTGTGTGATTTCCCTTTAAAAAAAGTTTTCTTTTCTTCCTTTTGGGGCCCATTTATGAATCCCCATGAGGGTGTTCCCAAAACACTGACCTCTGTTGTCACATGCTGAAAAACAGATTGGTCTGCGATGTATCCCTTGGGTGGGAAATTTATCATGAGGGATCGGGGGAGACACTGGAGCTTTGGCAGCGCTGGATCGCTGGTGATGGGAGAGGTAAGTATGGGTTAATTTTCTATTTAAGCACAGTGGGAGGTGGTAGGGAGATTTTTAGACGTCGTGGAACATCCCTTTAAACCCCTTTCTACTGAAAAGTATTGGTCAGAAATGTCCACTATTCATCTTCCATTCACTTTGGAATATAAGAGGTGCTTTATTGGTCCTGTGCCTGTCAGTAAGTGTACCTGTCAATTGTTTTTATTTTGAAAGGACAGTCTATATTTTTTACCCAAATCCCTGTGCTCCTCTTTAGCCTTTAAATGTCCCTCTTTTTGACCTCCTAAATAAGCTTGCTTTAATAAACCTACTTTATTGCCACCTCAAAAATGTATCTCTCTGGTTCCTAACTGCATTTAAGGCTGCAACCTTTATATTATTTAATCATTTTTAGCAATTTGGACTATAAAAATGTCTTTATTTGGATGACTCCATGGTAATTTGTAGATGAAAAAAGTTTATATATAAATGTAAAAATATATTATGTTATTAACTTATATTCCTC
Source organism: Phyllomedusa bahiana (assembly GCA_025379985.1). Lineage (NCBI taxonomy): Eukaryota > Metazoa > Chordata > Amphibia > Anura > Hylidae > Phyllomedusa > Phyllomedusa bahiana. The sequence continues at coordinate 68,535 of JAODAL010019747.1, read as the reverse complement.
CCAGTGAACCATAAGCTTCCCTCTGTGATCAGACAAAAAGTTAGTAGGTATGATTGTACCCCTTATCGAAGACTAGAGCTCAGACCAGTTGAGCTACACTTGAAACTTGCTTACCGACAAGTGTTATTTTTATATAACTGAAAGAGTATCTGACATATTAGTGTTTGTGCAGTAATGTTCAGTGAGAAGTGCATAGGCAAAAAGCTGAATTTAAGTATAACGTCCTTGGGACTATTAGACTCCATGTAGCACTCAACACTAGATATCACAATTCACATGGGTACCATGTCATTCTATGTTGGCATTGCATAACTGCATTAAAGGGTTTTTCTCATCATAGACTTTTGCAGACTTGAACTGTTTCTGTCTCTTACAGCTTTAAAACCAGGGTCAGGTCTCTCCTCCCAGTAGGCGGGTCTCTCCTCCCAGTAGTTGGGTCTTCCCTCACTGAAGACTGGTGGCATCTTTATTCTGTGTGAGCAGAGGAAGGGAGAGGATATAAAAGCTCTGCAGACCTCCTGCAATAGCTAGTTCTTATGTCTGCAGAGCTGTCACCTCCTCCCACAAGCTCTTTGTAACCAGAACACATGCATTGGTGTAAATGGTTATACATACAGCCTGAACTGATTAAATAAATGTGAGAAATGCACTCTGTTCCCCCATCTGTTATCAGGCAGGAGGTATAAAAATCGAGATGGTAATACCTCAAAAAGAAATTAGAGGAAAACACAGCGCAACTGTGCATTACCGGTACAAATGAATCGGACAATCAGTACATTTACAAATGGTCCGCTCACCTTTCAGAGCTGTACTTAATATGGTACAGCTCATAAACAAGTGTGTTGATCAAACGGAGCTCCAGCAGTTAACCTTGCTCCTCTGTCGGGACAGCAGCTTGCGGCTCCTCCGGGCACACAGTCTGGAGGACTCTGGAAAGAGATATAGGATAAGAAACTCCATGGCAACAAAGTTTCAAGAAGGTCCTTAACAGCGCTTAACCCTTTAGAAAGGTAAAATAAAACTGTAAACCAACTATATCATAAGTTGATTTATTTAAATAAAAACACAACACGTTTTGCAGGTCCCATTGCCTGCTTCATCAGGTGTTGCCGGGAGTTTTTTTCCTAATCGGCAGGGGGGTAAAAGGGAGCAGAGTGTATAAGGCCAGTTATTGGGGGAGGGGGAAATGAATCTAGCAGCTAGGAGTCAGTAATTGTCCAGATCCTTCACATAGAGTTTCAGGGGATGAGCATAGGGGAAAGCTCAAGAACCCCTTTAGTTTACAGCACGCATCACAAAACTAGGCACTAGTTTAATTTCATTTTCCACAGCTCAGAGGGGAATAAGCATAGAGAGCAGGCAGCACATCATAGCACAGGGGACATGTCCAATCCAGGGGGCGTGTCCCAACAGGCTGAATTAAATATCAGTCAGCCAATCACAACAAAGGGGTCGTGGCACAATCCCGGTGCAAAAATAGCTCAAAGACAACACAAATTAGCTCATAGCTGCTATACTAAATGTTTTTAGGAAATGCAAAACCAAAAAAAAAAGTGCTTATTTTTACTGTGCCCATCATTACAGATACTATCACTGTAGCAAGTAAACCCCTTTAATTTAGGTATCTGAAACAATGTAGAAATCTTAATGATCCTAGTAAACAAATTAGTACTTTGTAGCCACTTAGAGCATAATTTCTCAACTCCAGTCCTCAAGACCCACCAACAGATCATGTTTTCAGGATATCCAATAGAATACATTGACAATAATCTGGTCAGTACTAAAGATATCCTGTTGGTCGGCTGTGCGGACTGGAGGTAAGGAACACTGACTTAGAAAATGAGTCAAAGAATTATTGCAGTATTAAAGTCTGAACAGAGGCATAAATTGAAGCCCCTGGGCCTTGCAAAAAAATGAACGGGCCCCCAGACCTGTACCGTTAAAATGGGGTATCCTTATATGGCAGAAGGGCTTTTGGGCTCCCTCAGGCTGCAGGGCCTGGTAATGACTGCAACTTCGGCACCCCCTGATTCTGACAGTATAATATGTTCACAAGATAAAGGACAAAAGAGCACTAGCAGAAAAACAAACCACTTCTATTCCGGAGAGTCCAAGAATTTGGGCCTGGCATAGGTCAATGCATTATCAAGACTGCAAAACTGTCAGAAGAAAGACTCCCACCTACAGAACTTTGTTTCTAGGAATTAGCAAGTAGGCTAAAAGAAGGTGACCTGTAAACTCTGCAAGAATCCCCCTGTGACTGTGTGTTACCCTCCTTAAAATATTGACACAAAGTTATGGGACTGATATAATCAGATTACGATATTTTTCTGTATTAGTGATGATTCTGTGTGGTTTGCACTATGGCTGTAACAGGGAGTCAGGCGGGAGCTGGCACAGATAAAAGTAATTGGGGACTGGATGACTGTTGGCCAAAATAACATTAAAGGGGTTGTCTCACTACATTCATTCATGTCACTCCAGTTTTGTTTTTTTTGGATTCATTTTTGATTCAAGGCGTGTTTATTGGCTTTACTTCTGCGTGAAACCCGGTTGTAGCTTAGTAACCAGTGCTGTCAGCCTTCGGAGAGTTGAACAGGTCTGTGCTTAGCGACCTGAGGAGCTGATGTAGCCCATACAAGAGGGGATATCTAGGAATAGGTAGGACACTGTTAATAGACAATATAAGATCTTTAACATAAAAAGCAATCTTTATAGTGAGAGAACCCCTTTAAGAGCGACATGTATGAAGGAAGGCGCGTCGAAGTAAATTGTCGAGTCTCATTTTTAGTGTGTAACGCGCCTGATGTATGAAAGTGGTTTTGTGAATTCATAAATGGTGTGTAAAGTTCATCGCGCCTCATCTATGTGTTAGGCTCATTACGGAACTTAGGCGCATAAGTAATTCACCAACATGTAGTAAGGTTATAGACAGGCTGGAAATAAAAGAAAAGTCAATAGAATAGCATGTCAGTGAATAGAAACTATGATACTGATCCTGCTTGGAGGAACTCAGTTCCCAGCAATACCTGTGATGTGCTGGCTCTTGCTGTATGTAGTATAAAGGGTGAAATCTGCAAATCTACATTTCTAATTTTATGCAGTGAATTTTTAATTTTAGATATCTGAACATCATCATCAGTGGGTTATTTAATATAAATTAGTTTAAGATTCTATGAAATTTAAATACATTTCATAGGAGATATTTCTATATTTTGGGGACATTATATATTTTTATATTAATTTTATATGATCACATTTAAATTTTATACAGTTTGATAATTCTAATAAATTACTTTTTGTTATTGTACTGTGTGAGTTGAGAAATATTGGACATTTTTACCCCTTAAGGACCCTGGACGTATGAATACGTTCCAGGGTTGCTAAGGGGCTTTGTGGCGGGATCGCTCCGTGACTCCGCCACACAGCCGCTGGTTGTTAGTGGCTAATCGCAGCTAACACCCCGCGGTTAAAGCATGGGGGAGAGAGGACGGCACCCCCCGCCCACGCTGTTTAACGCTTTAGATACCACGGCAAAGATGGCCGCGGTGTTTAAATGAATGAAAAACGGTGCCCCGCACCGTTCTTCATTGCGATCGGAGTCCCCGCAGTTACCGATGCCTGGACATGGCAGCAGGGAGCCTTGTGAAGGCTCCCATCACTGCCATGTTCCCGTTTGCCCCACTTCCGGCCGCCTGCAGGAAGTGGGGAAACCACCATCTTGGTACACCCTAATGAATTGTCTATGCAATGCATTAGGCTGTATTAACGATCGCGCCCCCTAGTGGTGAAGCACCCTAGGGGGACTAACAGTTAAAGTAAAAACAATTAATACATAAAATTTTAAAGTACAAAAAAAAATATTAAAAGGATGTTATATAGTCTTATAATATTAACCTGGACCTTTTCATAAGTTACCACCGCTTGTGCTTGAGTGAAATATCCTGGGCGCCTTCACTCCACCCAGCAGTCATGCACTATATGTTAGGTAAATCACTCTTACATATTTCTCAAATATATGCCACTCTTTCGGCCAAAAAACGCATAAAACATGCTATACAAAACATTTAAAAGTCATTTTTTGGCACTTGGAGTTAAAGTTGGTGATCTCCTGGCAAGGAGTATCCTTTAAAGTAGTGTTCATATGGTGCTCTGCAGCATGATCGTTCTCAGACCTGTGTGCTTGTCAGCCATCACAGGTGTGTGCAGCACCGCGACGTTTCGGGGCATAATAAATGTTTGCATATATTTAAGAAATATATAATAGTGATTTACCTTACATATAGTGCAGGATGTTATATAGAAATATTTGGTAAGGAATTGATTTCCTTCACCTTGTTTTTAGTATCAGTAATATAAACTTTGGTTTTCAAACAATGCTTGTATATCTCTGCTTCAACCTGATGGTAGGTCCCTATTTTTGTCTCTTTGGTTATTGTATTAGAGCCCTTTGTATCATTTCAGATTAAGCTGGCATTATGGACCACATGTATGAAAACTGTCTAGGTCTAAAACTCACTTTGTTGCCCATAGCAACCAATCAGAGCCCATAGTAACCAATCAGGGTGCCCCTTTCATTTCATATAGTGCTCTGGAAAAATGAAAGGGGCGCTGTCACGTCAAGGGAGGTGCAGTGAGCCCTAACTGGAACCCAGCCCACTGTCCCTGCCTGCTTGTCGTGCTGCCCTAGGCGGCAGACGGCAACTGGGTGACAGTCCCTGCGCTACTAAAAGTGCTGGGGCCGTGAGAAGCAAGAATGGTCAGACAGTCCGGGTCGATATCAAATGGGAACGCCAAAGCCACAAATCAGAACCAGAGGAATGAACGTAAACAAGCCGAGGTCAAACACGAACGGGAGCAAAAGGTACAAAATCAGGAGACAAGCCGGGGTCAGGAGAACAAGCCGAGGTCAGCTATACAGATAAGCAAAACAACAACACAAAGCACAAGAAACAAGGTAGCCAGGAACATCACAGGCGCAGCACACAGCCTTCAGGGAGTTTAAATGGGATTCCTGGATACCGCCCCTGCAGCTGATTGGAGCGGCCTCCGGGTCCTCCCATTGGCTGGTGCGACGCGCCCCCTGTCAGGAGTGGCTGGGCCTCTGTCACTCACAGAGTTGTCAGCAGCAAGTGTATCAGGGTGGGATCGTGCATCAGCTGCTGCAACCTGCAGATCCCTAGAGCCTGAGCACAGCCTAGCCAGGACAGTCCCCCTCGTTTTAGGAGGGGCCACCGGACCCTTCCCTGGTCTGGGTTTGTCTGGGTGAGACTCATGGAATTCCCTCACCAGGCGATCAGCATGGATAGGTTTCGCCAGAACCCATGATCTCTCCTCAGGACCATACCCCTTCCCATGGACCAGGTACTGCAGTGACCTTTGGGCCTTATGCAAATCTAAACTACGGGCGACTTCATTTTCTAACTCCCCTTCTATGCGAACTGGAGAAGGAGGTCTAGAGGGCGGAGTCACAGGCTGAATATACCTCTTACGAAGTGCACGCCGGGACACGTTATGTATACAGAGAGAAGAGGGTAATTTCAGCCGATAAGCCACCGGGTTAACCACCTCCTGAACCACAAATGAACGTTCAGGTACAGGTGGAGGGCATAGTTCACCAGGAGGACGAGTTCTGGGAACCTTAGCCCGAGCGCAAACTTCACAAGATGCCGCATCGGTCTCAATGCTGGCACAGCTGCTTCCAGATAGAGCATCAGCCTGCACATCAGTATTGCCCAGCATGGTAAGGATGAAATAGAAAGTAGCCTCAAAGGGGCTATCCTGTCCTTGTGGGGGTTCAAATTATCTTAAAAATAACAAAAGGTGCACCGAGAAAACACATCACAACATGCCTTGCTGCTATGAAAGTGCTTTCTGATTTTATTCACAAAATGGTGGTTTTTTATACCTCTTTGCAAATTAGTAGATAAGAAGGCATCACACGTAGCTGTCTGTGAGGGTCTATTGGCACGTCCTTATCTATGGACCACTCCTCACAGCTTCAGGAATGTCTGAACACAGGGTGCAACTTCTGACTAGGCGCCATCTTGGACCACACGACGACCTATACAAACCACTACAGGCGGCCATCCTGTTCAACACATCAATAACAAAAGATATACATACAGCTTTCACATGCTGTACCATATAAGCATGTGCCTATTATGTATATATATATATATATATATATATATATATATATATATGTATATGTGAAGTATATACCAACTAATACATTAAAATAGAGACACAAAGGATCACATATATATATAACCTTTGTTCCCATCCACAACAAGGAGACATCTGTTAACACACCGTTGTCCCCACCTGACTAATTTCCCTGAATTCCAGTCAAACACTGGATTATGTTTCTGAAGCCAGGGCAGCCCCAACACCACCTCAGCGGGCAGCCCCTCCATGACGAATAAAATACACTTTTCAATATGTATGGATCCAACCACCATCTCCAGCTCAGGGGTACAATATTGGATTGCGCCCCGAGCTAGTGGGAGTGGAGTCAATAGCCACAGCCCGCAGTGAGTCAGATAGCGGTCTACAAGGTAGGCCCAGACGTTTGGCGAAAGACGCGTCAACAAAATTAGAAGCTGATCCAGAATCCACAAACGCACTCCTAGAACCAGACAGCGACAAGTATGAAATCTTAACTGGTAGCAGCAACTTATTAGATACAATAGGAAATACCCTCTCGCCTAGGTGATCCTCCTGCTGACCACCTAGGCGTTGGAGTTTTTCCGACTTCGTCTTCCGTTTGGAGCATTCCCGAATTCTGTGTCCATCTTCTCCACAGTAGAAGCACAACCCCTGGATGCGACGAGTAGTCCTACGGTCGTCAGCCGCAGTGACAGAAAAAGCCCCCACTTGCATGGGCTCCTCTGAGTTTAAATCGGAAACAACGGGTTTAGGGGAGACCATGGTGTGGACCAGGGTGGGAGGGCCCTTTTCCTGCCGTCTCTCCCTAAATCGTCTGTCCAGACGAACGGCCAGTGCCGTGGCCTCATCTAAGGTACCAGGGGTAGGGTAAGCCACCAATAAATCCTTCACATGGTCAGCTAACCCTAATCTAAACTGGCATCTAAGAGCTGCGTCGTTCCCCCCAGACGGAACGCACCAGCGACGAACTTCGGAGAAAAACTCCTCCACAGTCTTCTCACCCTGCCTCAAGGTGGTCAGCTGAGCCTCGGCCACAGCTTCCCTATCTGGGTCATTAAAGAGTACCCCTAAAGCGGCAAAGAACCTGTCCACAGAAGACAGTTCAGGTGAGTCATGCGGTAACGAAAATGCCCACTCCTGGGGGGGACCCTGCCGTAAGGACATAACAATCCCCACCCTTTGTTCCTCATTCCCTGAGGTAAGTGGGCGGAGCCTAAAATACAGGCAACCCTCTCTAAATGCCACAAAGGCCTTCCTGTTACCTGTGAACCTGTCAGGCAACTGGATAGGGGGCTCCACAGGAGGAGAAGGTAATGCAGGGACCCTCTGACTTGGGGCAGCCTCCTGTTGTTCAGCGCCAGATCCTGGACTAGCTGGGTTAGCCCCTGCATCTGCTCTACCATAGCTGTCATGGGGTCCATAGTGAGGGTAGAGCAGTAACAGTTTCGGCCTGTGATAATGTCACGTCAAGGGAGGTGCAGTGAGCCCTAACTGGAACCCAGCCCACTGTCCCTGCCTGCTTGACGTGCTACCCTAGGCGGCAGATGGCAACTGGGTGACAGTCCCTACGCTACTAAAAGTGCTGGGGCCGTGAGAAGCAAGAATGGTCAGACAGTCCGGGTCGATATCAAATGGGAACGCCAAAGCCACAAAACAGAACCGGAGGAATGAACGTAAACAAGCCGAGGTCAAAAGCCAAACTGAAGCAAAAGCACAAAGTCAGGAGACAAGCCGGGGTCAGGAGAACATGCCGAGGTCAGGTATACAGAAAAGCAAAACAACAACACAAAGCACAAGAAACAAGGTAGCCAGGAATATCACAGGCGCCTGAGCACAGCCTAGCCCTGACAGGCGCTCTGATTGGTTGCTATGAGCTCTGATTGGTTGCTATGGGCTCTGATTGGTTGCTATGGGCAACAAAGTGAATTTTAGACCTAGACAGTTTTCATACATGTGGTCCTATATGTTTAATGGCTTATTTTTTGTTTGAATATATCACATAAAATAGATTAAAAAAAGACCCTAGTAGACGGTTTCACTTGGGTGGACCATTGAGTGGGTAGATTATTATCCCATTATTGTTTTACTACCTTTCCTAACTCTTCTCTATCCTCCCTTCTATAAATTGGATTGGGATACACCCTGCTACGCTGTCACCGCACCTCCAGGAACTGATCTGGCATGACTTGTAGAACATTTTAATTTGTTCTTGGATTCTGTAACCTATTTCTAGCACACATCTTGCATAATACTTTGCATTGTGTACATAGTTTTGTGGTTTCTTTTTATGCTAATGAAACTTGTAAGATTGTACAACTTCACAGGCAGGATCCTCTCTCTCTCTGTATTTGTTGATGTCAAATAGTGTTGCCATTGTTCCTTGTTTGCTCTTATGTAGGTAATCGCTCTCGAATCTACAGCACACTGTAATTAATGTCACTTTAAAATAAATATAATTTAAGAATAATAACTTACCATTAAGGAATTAATACAATATACAGTATGTCACAAAAGTGAGTACACCCCTCTCACTTTTGTGAATATTGTATTGTATTGTATTGTATATTGCCTTTCATAGCACAGCACTGAGGATGACACTGAAACAATGTAAAGTAGTCAGTGTACAGCTTGTACAGCCTTTCATAGCACAGCACTGAGGATGACACTTTGAAACAATGTAAAGTAGTCAGTGTACAGCTTGTATAACAGTGTACATTTTGTGTGCCCTAAAAATGACTCAACACACAGCATCAATGTCCAAACTTCCAACAAAGGTGAGTACACCCTGAGGAAAATGGACAAATTGTGCCCAATTTTCCATTTTTCCTCCATGATGTTATGTGACTTGTTTTTGTTACAAGTCTCAGGTATGAATGGGGAACAGGTGTGTTAAATGTGGTGTTATAGCTCTCACACACCTCTAAGTGAAAAAGGACAAACTGTGTCCAATTTGACATTTCTCTCCCCAGTGTCATGTGACTCATTCGTTTGATAACTTCTCAGGTGTGAATGGGGAGCAAGTAGGTTAAATTTGGTGTTATCGCTCTCACACTCTTTTACACTGGTCACAGGAAGTTCAGCATGGCTCCTCATGGCAAAGAACTGTCAGAGGATCTAAAAAAAAAGAATTGTTGCTGTACATAAATATGGCCTAGGCTATAGGAAGATTACCAACACCCTGAAACTGAGCTGCAGCACGGTGGCCAAGACCATTGAGGGTTTAACAAGACAGGTTCCTCTCAGAACAAGCATCGCTATGGTCGACCAAAAAAGTTGAGTGCACGTGCTCAGCATCCTATCCAGAGATGAGTGCTGCCAGCATTGCTGCAGAGGGTACAGGACTGGGAGGTGGTCAGCCTGTCTTAGACCATATGCTGCACATGGCTGTCATCCTAGAAGGAAACCTCTTCTAAAGATGATGCACAAGGAAGCGCGCAGTTTGCTGAAGACAGGCAGATTAAGGACATGGATTGCTGGAACCACGACCTATGCTCTGACGAGACCAAGGTAAACTTGTTTTGTTCAGATGGTGTCAAGTGTGTGTGGTGGCAACCAGGTGAGGAGGACAAAGAGAAGTGTGTTTTGCCTACACTCAAGTATGGTAAAGGGAGTTTCATGGTTTTGGACTGCATGAGTGCTGCTGGCTGTGGGGAGCTACAGTTCATTGAGGGAAACATGAATGCCAACTGTACTGTGATATACTGAAGCAGAGCATGCTTCAGAAATTATGCCACAGGGCAGTATTCCAACATGATACCCACCTGAAACAAACAACTGCCTTCCTAAAGAAAATGAGGGTAAAGGTGCTGGACTGGCCAAGCATGTCTCCAGACCTAAACCCTATTGAGCATCTGTGGGGCATCCTCAAATGGAAAGTGGAGGAGCGCAATGTCTCTAACATCCACCAGCTCTGTCATATTGTCATGGAGGAGTGAAAGAGGATTCCAGTGGCTGCAATCTGAGAAGCTCTAGTGACCTCTATGCCCAAGAGAATTAAGGCAGTGCTGGAAAATTATGATGGCCACACAAAATATTGACACTTTGGGCAGAATTTTCACATTCATTGTTTACTTGCTTTTGTTGCCAGAGGTTTAGACATTGATGGCTGTGTATTGAGTAATTTTGAGGACACATGTAAATTGTACACTGACGACTTTACATTGTATCAGTTTCATATCTTCAGTGTTGTGCTGTGAAAAGATATAATACAATATTTACAAAAATGTGAGGGGTGTACTGACTTTTGTGAGATACTATATATATTTCAGCAGGTAGGAACTTTATAAATATATAACTATATAAATTTAACTCCTTTAAATGATTAGCTTTTAACATATAGGGAAAGGTAAATGAGGAATATTACCAAATATATTGCTGTTCTGATTTTGCTTTGTTCAGGAGATGAAGAAGATTTTATCTACTTTTAGTGTACACAAGTTTCTCTTGGTTACTGACCACCTCCTCTTGCTCTTTCTGTTGCTCCAAGCTGCCAACCAACCATTGATATGTCAATCACTGCTTGGGAACCGCCCACAGTCTAACCAGGAAGTATGAGTCTGAAGCTGTCTGTGGCTCTGTGAAACTGCATGGTGAGAAAACCCCTTTAATTTTAACCACTTAACGACCACACATCGTCTTTTGAAGGCAGGCATTTCAGGTTGTTTGTCTGCAGCGCTAGGAACAGAGTTTTACTTCATAGCCCTGTTCCTGGAGCAGCCTTTGTGAGCGCCGGGCAGTGGAGGATAACCTCTGATATCTGACACTTAACCCTTTGATTGCCATGGTAAGTGACTGCGGCATAAACATAGGGTATTCCCCTGCTCCATTAGTTGATCGAGCACCTGGTGACCTGATGGAACCCGGGGAATGCCTCCACAGACAGCCCTGGGGACCTAGAGTAGCCAAAGGGCTATCTGTGTAACAAGTCGGTGATCAGGGCACACTGTGTGCTGCCCTGACTGCTGCCTGTGTCTAAGTGAATATGCTAATACATTACTAAGTGTAAAAAAAAAAAAAAACTGCGCAATAGTTATCACTTAATGGAATAAAAAAAGTAAAAAACAAAAAAAACTGTAGAAAAAATAAATAAAATGAATAATAACATAAAAATAAATATTTGATGAAAAAGTTATTAGGCATGAATTACACAAAAATAAAAAAATACATATATAAGGTATCTACACAACCATAGTAACCTGTAGAATAAATCTAACAGGTTATATAGTATGAAATGTGGATGGTGTAAAAAAAATAATTAATCCCTTTCCGATATTGGACATATGAGTATGTCCTATGCTGGTAAGAGGCTTTGTAGCGGGATCGTAGCGCGATCCCACTACATAGCCGCCAAGTATTAGCTGCTAATTGCAGCTAAAACTCGGTGGTTACAGCGTGGGAGGGCGCCAGTTCCATCCCGCGCTGTTTCACCTCTTTGATGCCGTGGCAAAGATGGCCGCAGCGTCTAAATCAATGAGAAAGGGTGCTGCGCACCTCACTCCAGTTGGGACATCAGCAGTGAAATCGAGAGGTCCAGATTGCTTAAAATGGCAGCTGGAAGCCTTGTGAAGGCTTCCATCGCTGCCATGCTTTCGATTTTGCTACTTCCGGCCCCAGGCTGTATAAAGCACCATAGGGGGACTCAAAGTTAAAGTAAAAAAAATAAAAAATAAATAAAAGTTCAAATCACCCCCTTTTGCCATTTTACAAATAAAGTAATACCAAACTTACACATATTTGGTATCGCCACGTCCATAAAAGTCTGATCTATTAAAATTTAACAACATTTATTCTGTACGCTGAACACTGTAGAAGAAAAAAAAATATTCCAAACGACAAATTTACAGTTTTTTGGTCACTTTATAAAAATTGGAATAAATTTAATCAAAAAAGTCACATGCATTCCAAACTGCTAGCAATAAAAAGTGCACTTTAGTCCACAAAAATTCAACCTCACTCAAGCCCGTAGGTGTTAGTACAAAAAAGTTATTGGGCGCACAAAATGGTGCGGCAGCGCAGATTTCAAAAATAGAAAATGTTTGGAATTTTTTTTACGGTACCAAAACATAATGGAGAACCTACATGTTTGGTATTGCCGGATGCGTATCAACCTGTAGTATAAAGATAACACTTCATTTTTATTGAACGCTATAAAAACAAATATTCCACAAACATGGTGCAAATACTTTGTTTTCACATTTTGCCCCACTCAGAATTTTTTGAAGTTTCCTAGTATATTCCATGGTAATATGAATAACATCATTAGAAAACCCATCTTGTCCTACAAAATAAAATCCCTCATACGTCTATGTAGGTGGAAAAATAAAAAATTATGGCCCTGGGAGGACAGGGAGGAAAAAACTAACGTGAAAAAAACAGGCCTTGGCGTTAATGGGTTAACCCCCCAAAAAAAGAAATCTGCAGTAATTTATTTGCAAACTTAAACTATGCCCGCCAAAAATGCAACTTTTCCCACACAAAACAAGCCCCCATACAACTGCATCACTTAAAAGATCAAAATGTTATGACCGTTGAAACGCAAAGAGGCAAAAACTACAAAATTTAGCTGTGTCATTAAGTACTTTTCAGTCCTTCGACTTAAGGGGTTAAAGGGCTTTAATTGACCCTAGAAATGTAAGCAAACTATTTGTTTCCTATGGAAGACAAGGTCAGTGGAAAGGGTTAGCTTCTCTCTAAGTAAGCATGTACTTTTCACACCCATAGCCTACTGGTGGTGGTGTGCTAAAAGTTGTAGTGTATCCGGTGGAACCAAAGAGAGAGCATCAGGTTGGGATCTTGGCAGAGTTCTCCCCCAAGAATTTTTGGGTTACTTGCTTTTCCCGCTACCCCCCTCCCTTTTATAAAACCCCCTTTTTTTTTCCAGACTCCTTACGTATTTCAAAAAAAACCATTGTAAATTCCAAGAAGAAATCTGAGGTCTATTTTGTGCCAAAAACACTTTTGACGCCATGTTCTCTATTTTAGGTGCATTATTGGGGTGAACATTGTAAAAGGCGCATTAATAAGAAAGCAATGATACGCTGTGCGCCCCATAACACAATGCCCAATGAGGCGAATTACCATATACTAAAAAGAACCTACGTGCTGCCATTTAGCAAGCCCCTTTTTTTAAAACATTGCCTTTTTTAGGCCATTAAGTTTACTATGCAAGGTATACCTGATCCCAAAATTTTTTTAAAAAAAGGACGACTTTACACTGTTTTTAATCCCAAAAACGCCGTACGCCGCCAATTTTCGGACATGTCTCCCTTTATCTTTGCCAAGGCAGTTTTTGCTCTTTTAGGGGGGTTTTGCTCTTTTGTTTTCCCCCCCAAAACTGTGCCAAATCCAGAAACAACAGTGCCATAACTATAGTTACTTCTGAAAAAAATAATAATGCACATAAAGCCCCAAAATAATAGTGAAACAGAGATACTGTTGCTACAAATAATAAGACCATCCCGGGAAAATTATTGTAGCTTTCCAAATCAATTTTAAGATTAAAAACCCAAGATGATTAATACCCCTAAAAATAATAATTGTGTCACATACTGGGATTCGGTCCAGGGCGAGAAAATTAGGAGTTGTATTCAAACTACATACTGGGATTCAGTCCAGGGTAATTTTCTTTTAGTTTTTTGGTAGAGCCATAGCTTAAAGTTTCTGGGCCCTAGTGCAAATAGTGAATTGGGGCCCCTCAGTTGCCTTGCCATTGCAATGCTGTGGCAGAAGGATTTTGGGCCCCCCTCAGGCTGCAGGGCCGGTGAAGCTACCTCTGCACCCCCTATAGTTTCGCCCCTGCTTTTTGGTATAACTCTGCTGATTGTGTTTAACAAATTTTTTTCTTTTTTTATTACTACTTCTCTTTTTTGATATTGTTTTGCCTCTCCCCATATCCCTGCTTATGTGATACATCCTTTTTGGAATACGTATTGTGGTGGCAAAGGGGTTTCAGAACCTTTTTTGGGCCCTTGATTGTTTGAAAGCCTACTTACGTAACATCCTGTTTGTACCATGTAATCCTTGTTATATATTTTGGAAAAATTTATAATAAAAATTTCTAAATATAAGGGTATGTTTCACACGGGGTAATTTTTCGCGTAATTTTTTGGGTATTTCGCTCTAATACGGGCGAGTTGCGCGCTGAAAAAAGAAATAAACGGATTACGCCCCTCTCCCCGCTTGTACAATACGATCATTTTTGGACGCAGGGGGAGAATAAGTGACATGTAAATTTATTTGGGGGCAAATTCGCGGCCCGCGAAGTAATCCCTTCACGGGCCCGGCGGGCCAGTACATGCTTTTTTAGCCCGATTTCCCAAAAGGGAAACCTGCCGAATTTTGGGGCCCCGGGTACTGTACGGCCGCAATTACCCCCCATGTAAACATACCCAATTGCCCACAAAAGTTGCCTCCAAAAAAAATTGGGTGCCAACCAGGAATTTGCCCCCACTTTACCCCCTTCTGCTTCTTTTTAATTGTTCCAAAAAAGGCAAAAATAACAAACAAGAACTGGAACCTGAAGAACAAACCAAACGGGTAATGCTGTCAAGTAATTATACAGAAATTTTAAAGGGGCATGACAAGCTCCGGGCTATTTTACAACCCTAAAATTGCTTTTTTAAAACATACCCAAAAATGCTGACTGTTCACGTGAAAACCTTAATAAAAGAGGTTGAAAACCAGGACCAAACAAATAGGTATAAAATGTTTGGTTCCCTCCTTAAGGAAGATTTTTCCCCTTCCTAGCAAACCAAACCCCCTCCCACCCCACCCAAACTAGTATGGGCTCTGCTCTGCACAAAAGAGGGAAAAAAACCCCCGAAAAAAGCTTTTGCCCTGCAGAGAAAAAACTGGTTTGGGCCCAAAAAAACCCTTTTGCTTTCCAAGACTCGGTGGTCAAAAGAAAATTTTGAGTTTGTTCAACCAACAGAGGGCGCTGGGGCTTCTCAGCCCCCCCCCCAAAAAATGCCTTTGAAACCCCAGATGCTAAGTAGAGGGCGAAAAGGCAATCAAACTCTACAACCGTTCTTTTTTTTCGGTGTTCTCCTTAAGGAGAGATCTTCCCTTCCTAAAATGTATATGAAACATAAAAAGCATTTGTCCCAACCTCTCTATTTCTTAAAACAAATCTACAGCCGTCAGTCATGCTGGGAGACCACACATAGGAGAGTAATGGAGAGACACTCTGCTCTTGCAGTACGGTATAACGTGTAGAATGAAAGTATATATGTTACAGGTAAATAATATAATCACATATAAAAAGGCTTAAATTCCATGCTCATGCCCACAGTACAAAACACCTGGCTAAAATACACCACCACAGCATCACACATAGTGGACTTAGATACACCTACTGTTTCACACATGAACTTAGGCTATGTTCAAAAAACCGGGGTTAATTTTTGGGGCGTTTTTTACCCGGACGTATTTTCGTCCGTTTAAAAACACCTGAAATACGTTTCAAAAAAAGAACAAATTTTAAATTTGCAATTTATTCCAATGTAAAAAAACGCCTCAAACGTTTACCCCAGGCGTATTTTTTGGGGACGTAATTTAAAGGGCCCCGGAAAAAACGTCCCTAAAAACATCGGAAAAAATTTAAAATCCCCCGTCCCCTTAATTTTTAGGGAAATTTTGCAAGTAAATCCCCAAAAGTAAAAAGGGGGTTGTATTTACGACACAAAATAACGTGCCACCTTTGCGACACGTATTGAAACGTATTTGGACGTATTGCGGAGTAAATACCCCCAAATACCCCCAAATAACCCGGAAAAACATACCCCTTACGGGTTAGCAACACAAAGATGTTTATAGGTTTGATACAGAGCTCAACGAGTACACCATGATCATTTAGACACAACGTCAAGCAGGGGGTATCACACATGAAAGGGTAAGGCTCTGGTCAAAGTATCTGTGTCTGTTGTGCTAGAGATCCAGCATTCTGTCAATTTCATTGATCTGTTCCTATATATCTCATATCTATCTCATATTAATGTATGTATTATGTATCTATTATCTATCTATCTCATATATTTCTATCTCATATCTTTCTTTCAATCTATCTATCTAATCTATATTATTATTTCACATTTCTATCTCATATCTTTCATTTTATATATCTATCTATATATCATCTATCTATCCATCTATCTATCCATATCTATCTATCCCATATCAGGGTCACCCTGAAGAAGCATGGACTCACCATGCGAAACCGTTCGGGCTTTTTTAATCTATGTTTTATAAATTGAGACTCGTTGTCTCTATTTAATAAATTATAATTATAGCTTACTCCTAATCTAAAGGAAATTGCCTTTTTATAGTACGCGCGCCGCAACTTTCCTTGTTTTTGTTATTCTATCTATCTATCTATCTATCTATTATATCTACTATCTATCTATCTATCTAATCATCTACTATCTACCTATCTATCTATCTATCTCATAGCTATCTATCTCTATCTACTATCTCATATCTATCTATCTATCTATCAATATCTATCTCATATTTATCTATCTATCTATCTCATATCTATCTATCTATTATCTATCTCATATCTATCTATCTATCTTCTATCTATCTCAAAATCTATCTTACTATCTATCTATCTATCTAATCTACTATCTCTATCTATCTATCTCATATCTATCTATCTATCTATCTATCTATCTATCTATCTATCTATCTACAAATCTATCTATCAAATCTATCTATCTATTATCTATCAAATCTATCTATCTTCATATCTATCTATCTATCTATCTATCTATCTATCTATCTATCTCATATCTATCTATCAATCTATCTATCTATCTATCTCATATCTATCTAATATCAATTAACTATTACCTATCAATTTATCTATCTTTCATCTGTCAACTGTTATCACATGTTTGATTTCTGTTATCACATGTTTGATTTCACTGCTGAAGTAACTAATTGCTAGGATTTCAGTTTTCTTGGATTCTGGCACCAGCCATTGTATTTCAGCCATTTTCTCATTGCTGATTCTAACAGGAACCAACTTCCCTTCCTCATTGTCTTACTAGCTAAAGGTACCTTAAAGGGGGTTTCTCACTACAGGGTTTGCATCATCTTGAGCTTTCTCTTGCTCTTACAGCTTCAAATCCAGGGCCGTGTCTCTGCTCCCAATAGGCGGGTCTCTTCTCCGAGTAGAGCAGATTGTGTTATATGTGTGTTATATGGGTGGGGGGAGCAGGGTTTATTATATGTGTGTTATATGGGTGGGGGGAGCAGGGTGTATTATATGTGTTATATAGGTGGGGGAGCAGGTGTATTATATTGTTGTTATATGGGTGGGGGGGGCAGGTGTGTTTATATGTGTGTTATATGGGTGGGGGGGGGGGGCCGAGTGTATTATAAGGCTATGTCTAAACTGCACAGAAAAACTTCCTTTTTTCCTGCGTTTTTCGTTTTCTAAAAAAGCTGGAAACACGACTGTGATCATCTCCCATAGGCTTCTAATGTAAAAACGTCCTGCTGTCTACACTGAGCTTCTTTTTTTCTGCTTGTTTTTTCACTGGTTGCATTTTGCAATATGCCTAAAAAAAACGCCAGAACAGAGCAGAAAATTTACTACAGGAGTCTATGTAAAGCGCCGGACATCTTTTGGCGCATTTAGTGGGTGTAACAAAGGTTATTCATTATCAAATCTGCATACAAGTGTCTGATGGTCCTTGTCTGTACCTTTTGTAATCAAATGATTCATGCTTTGGTCGCTAACGATTTTTGCGCAATTCTATTTTTTTTCGCTAAAAATACGTTATTTAAAGATTTTGGCGTCAGAATCTGGTTTTTTTACAGATTTTGATGCTAAACTCCTTTTCTAAACATATTTTGGTGCTAATAAAGTTATCTTGCTACTGATGATGAAAATACGTTTTTTACGGATTTTGGCGCTAAAATAATTTTTTTTACAGATGTTGGCACTAATAACGCTGTCTCGCCGCTGACAAACCAAAAATACGTTTTTTTACGGATTTTGGCGCAAGAATCAGTTTTTTTACGTTTTTTTGACACTAAAATAATTTTTTTTTACAGATTTTGGCGCCAATAACGTTATCTCGCCTCTGACGCCAAAAATAAATTTTTTTCGGATTTTGGCGCAAAAATACGTTTTTTTACATTTTTTGACACTAAAATTATTTTTTTAACTGATTTTGCCGCTAATAACGTTATCTCGTGCTGAGGGCAAAAATAACGTTTTTTAAAACGCATTTTGGCGCAAAAATTTTTTCAGTTTTTTTACATTTTTTGGCACCTAAAAAAATTTTTTTTTTTACAGATTTTGGTGCTAATAACTTTATCTCGCTTCTGACGGAAAAAATAAGTTTTTTACGGATTTTGGCGCAAGAATCCGTTTTTTTTTACGTTTTTTGGCACTAAAAAAATTTTTTTACTGATTTTGGCGCTAATAACGTTATCTCGTTCTGACGGCAAAAAATACGTTTTTTTAACGCAATTTTGGCGCAAAAACCCCGTTTTTTTACGTTTTTTGGCACTAAAAATAATTTTTTTTACTAAAATTTGGCGCTAATAACGTTATCCTCGCTTCTGAGGGCCAAAAATAAGTTTTTTACGCATTTTGGCGAAAAAATCCGTTTTTTTTTTACATTTTTTGGCACTAAAATTATTTTTTTTACTGATTTTGGCGCTAATAACGTTACCCCTTCGCTTCTGCCCGCCAAAATAAGTTTTTTAACCGCATTTTGGCGAAAAAAATTTTCCGTTTTTTTTTTTACGTTTTTTGCCACTCAAAAAATTTTTTTTTACTGATTTTGGCGCTAATAAAACGTTATCTTCGCTTCTGACGCCAAAATACGTTTTTTACGCATTTTTGGGCGCAAAAATCAGTTTTTTTTCGTTTTTTGGGCACTAAAATAATTTTTTTTACTGATTTGGCGCTAATAACGTTATCTCGCTTCTGACGGCCAAAAAAAGTTTTTTACGCATTTGGCCAAAAATCCGTTTTTTTTTAACGTTTTTTGCCACTAAAAATTATTTTTTTTATTTGTTTTTGGGGGCGCTAATAACGTTATCTTGCTTCTGACGCTAAAAATACGTTTTTTTACGGATTTTGCCGCAAAAATACGTTTTTTTTTGTTTTTTGACACTAAAATCATTTTTTTTACTGATTTTGCCGCTAATAAACGTTATCCTCGGCTTCTGACGGCAAAATACGTTTTTTTAACGGATTTGGCGCAAAAATACTTTTTTTTTTACACTAAAATAATTTTTTTTTACTGATTTTGGCGCTAATAAACGTTATCCTCTGCTTCTGACGCCAAAAATACGTTTTTTTTAACGGATTTTTGGCGCAAAATGCGTTTTTTTTTTTTTTTTACGTTTTTTTTGACACTAAAATAATTTTTTTACTGATTTTGGGCGCTAATAAAGTGATCTAGCTTTTGACACAAATAAATAAATTTTTTAACGGATTTCGGCGCCAGAATCCGATTTTTGACGGATTTTGGGGGCTTATTTTCAATATTTTTAAAAAATTTTGGCGTTTAATAAACTGATCTCGCTTCTGACACTAAAAATATTTTTTTTTACGGAATTTGGCGCAAAAATGCTTTTTTTTGGGAGTTTGGAAACTAAAACCCTTTTTCTTACAGATTTTTTACGCTAATTACAGTTATCTTGCTGTATGGAAAGATAATTTTGGGTTTTTGTGGTTTTTTGGTGCAAGAATCTGGTGCAAAATTTAATAAAGCAGCAGCAACACAAAGGACAATGTGCTCACAATGGCTACAGTGATCTAAAGGAAGTGACTACTTAACCTGTTAACTCCACCTGTAGGGTGTAGCTTACATCCAATGGCTTAATTTGTGCATACATTAAAAAAGCAGAGCAAAGACGCTTCAAAAAAAACGCTTCAAAAAACGCTTCAAAAAACGCTCCAAAAAACGGACGTTTTTTCAGCTGCTTTTGACAGGCAGTGGACAGAAAACTCAGTTTCATGAACGTTTTCAGTAATTCGTTTTCAGGTCGTTTTTTGTCCACAGCAGTGGTGACATAGCCTTAGTGTGTTATATGGGTGGAGGAGGGGAGCAGAGTGTTTTAAATATGTGTGTTATATGGGTGGAGGAGGGGAGCAGAGTGTATTAAATGTGTGTTATATGGGTGGGGAGCAGAGTGTATTATATGTGTTAAATGGGAGGGGGAGGCTAGCAGAGTGTAAAATATGTGTGTTATATGGGTGGGGAGGCAGTGTGTATTATATGTGTGTTATATGGGTTGGGGGGGGAGCAGAGTGTATTATATGTGTGATATGGGAGGGGGAGGCTAGCAGAGTGTATAATATGTTTGTTATATGGGTGGGGGCAGAGTGTATTATAAGTGTGTTAAAATGGGTTGGGAGGGGGAGCAGAGTGTATTATATGTGTGTGTTATATAGGTGAGGGAGGGGAGCAGAGTGTATTATATGTGTGCTATATGGGTTGGGGGAAGCAGAGTGTATTATATGTGTTATATGGGTGGGTGAGTCTAGCATTGCCCAGATCCTTCACATGACAGCTGTCCCTTTTGCAGTGCAGAGCAGCTTTTAGTTTCACTTTTCAAACAGCTCAGAATGCAGGCAGCCAATCCCAGCATGGGGGCGTGGCCCAATCCCAGGCTTCAGATTTAGCTGTAGACACTCACAGATTAGCTCATAGTTGCTATACTAAATGATTTAGGTAATGCAAACCAAATGCAAAAGTGCTTATTTTTTACTTTCCCCATCATTACAGATATGATCTTTGTAGTGATAAAACCCCTTTAAGGTGTTAAATCAGATGAGATATGTAGAATTTTTAAAGTGCACTTTCTTTTTTAATAACACCTAACCGTTTCAAATTCATTTTAGGTGGAAATAGTCCCTTATTATTGTGTATATTGGTAAATTTTGTATTTTTTGTGGTGAAAAAATAAATTATTATTTTATATTGGTATTATACTACAGGTTGGAAGTAATAAAGCCACATATAGCTATTCTTTTACAGACACAATAAAAAGGGTGCAAGCTGGGTATCTCACTTTCTACAAAAAAACCCCTTCTGCCATTCTAAAGGGTTCTGTGGTGACCTAAGCTCAGTTCAGAAGAAACAGGTCCGGGAACCTGCTCAGGCAATGATCAGGATGGAGATATATCCTACCTTTAATAATGTATTATTTATAGTGTTGAGCGATTGCGTTGGCTATCGAGATCGATCGATAGTCGATAGTCGGCCGCTATCGATAAGGTTTTTCGATAGTGAGCATCGATTAGAGCGATTACCATTAAAGTCTATGGAGAGCAACAACACCTTCATTATTACACCCAAAAAAGGCTGGAGAAGCTGAAATTAACATCCACAACAGTCAAATGGATAAAGTGCTACATCTTAGCAACACACTTAGGTTATAAAAGTCACAGAAAAAAAGTACACACACCATTCACTATCCCTGTCTTGTACCACAGCCTGACCCATTAAACCTGCATCAACCCACAAATTAAAAAGTGCCAGAAGGCAGTATGATTGAACCATCATGTTACTTGAACTGGAAAATTGAATATCCCTGTCCGGGACGCAGCATGAGCCCCAAACCTGCATGACCCCACATTTAAAAAGTGACGCAAAAATGTAGTCTTTCAAACCACCATTTTAGTTTCACAGGACATTGACTATACCTGTCCTGGACCGCAGTATGACCATTAAAACCCGTCTGAACCCCCAGATTAAAAAGTGCCGGGAAAAGGAGTCTGTTACGTCTGTATCTGTTATGTTTTCGTATAATACCGGGATTTTTTGCACCTTTCAATTCACCTGTGGTGAATATAGAATTGCTGTTTTAAGATTTACGTAGATGCTGCATCAATGAACAATTTCTGGGTGCGCAAAAGTCCAAAAAAAACAGTAACTGTGATGTTTTTTGGGACGATACACGGTATTTTTGGGAACAAACAACCTGTGCTGACTACAAGATTGCTGGTTTGTAATTTAAGTGCAAGGTGGATATATCAACAGTCACAGGGGTAATGGGTAAAATTGAACACCTATCTGAAATGTTTTACTGATAATAAAAGTGGAGTTTTTTCAGCTAACAAAGAGACCTGCAGTTACTAGAAATGATGTTTATCCAATATAAGTTCAGGCTGCCCCCAAGATCCCGGAAATATTTCAATAGCAAACTGTTAATAATAAAGATATTCCACTACAATGTCTACACTAAGTCTTGGTGAACTTTATCCAGTGTTGTTTATAGATAGAGCTTGTCTGTGTTCGCCCGCGCGGGCCCCCCCCTGCTCCCCCGCCGTGAATTTACAGCGGGAGATGCTGCTTTAAAAAATTCTCTAGCTAACTACAAAAATTCTTCAAATCCTAATCTAACTAAATTGGAAGGATCACAGATAATAGTAGAGGTTTCTCTGTGCAGAAAAAGACTAAATTCGATGAGCTGTTTGGCCACAGGCAGAACGCAGTCCTATCCCTATGAGACGCTGGGGAGACACTGAGGGTGAAACAGGAAACGCTGTTCTATGTAAAAAGAGGTCATGTGATTTTCCAGCCAATTGCAACCATACACCATCCCAGTCATGACGTCGCACACACATCTCACCCCGCTCTATTCTGTAATCTGATTTGCTGGCCGCCAAATTACAGGAAGCGCCGAAAAAAAGGGGCGATCTTAATAAAATGATGCACAGATTTTAACCTTAATTATCGCATGATCTGGAAATTTCGATCACCATAAAACCTTGCCCGATTTCAAACTTTGTCGATAAAAATCGCTCCAACACTAAACATTTTATATCCAAAGCTCAAAAGAGGTCCAGCACTCCCAGTAAAATGAAACCCTTCATTTCCGTTAACTCATTAACGACAGCCCGCCTACTTTTGACATCGGCAGGTGCAGGTTGTTCGTCTGCAGAGACGCCTTTTGACATCGCTGCAGACATTGGAGTTTGTGGCTCCTGGCACCGCAGTTGCACTGAGATCAGGGCTGTACTACACAGCCCTGATCCCAGAGCATCTCCTACGAGCACCGAGAAGCAGGGGAAATCTCCACTCCCCGCTGCTTTGACCCTTTGATTGAGGCGGATTGTCACCACAGCGCAATTAATGGGTTTCCCTGCTCTGTCGGGTGATCGGAACACCCGGTGACCCGACAGAGCCAGGGGAACGGCTGCACAGTCAGCCCTGGGGACCTAGAGTAGCCCCAGGACTGTCTGTGTATCAAGCCAGTGACCAGGGCAGACTGTGAGCTGTCCTGATCACTGCCTGTGTGAGACTGACACAGATTACAATCTATTAGCATATTCATATATGCTAATACATTACTAAGTGTAAAAAAAAATGTAAAAAAGTTCTCCCTTCAGAGTATTTAAAACAGAAAAAGTGTAAAAAAAATGAATAAAAAAATAAATACTAAAATAAAAATACATATTTAATATAAAATAATTGTGCATATATTATACACACAAAAAAAACCTACACATATTAGGTATCCACATGACCGTAATAACCTGTAGAATTAATATAACAAGTTATTAAGTGTGAAATGTGAATGGTGTAAAAAATAAAATAAAAAAAAAAAAGTAAAAAAAAATCTGCAATTATTTATAAGTGAACTATGCCCCCATAAAGTACAACTTGTCTCGAATAAAATGAGGCCTCATACAACTGCATAAAAATGTTACAACTGTTGAAACGCAATGAGGCAAAAACTAAAAAAATATTCAATTAATTAACTGCTTTTCAGGCCTGGGGCTTAAGGGGTTAAAATAAGGCATCCAAAATCCATAGGAACATGAACCCTGCTCATGCATTTCAGACAGATAGTGGGGGTATGAAAAAAGTACGCAGCCGTCTTTTAACACGAAGTTTGGCACATTTTTTTCGGTTTTTGGACCCCCTTATTTTAAGGGGATGTTAAAAAAAAAGGGTTTTTCATTTTTTATTTTTTTTTTGGGGCGCTGGACCTTT
This sequence comes from Phyllomedusa bahiana, assembly GCA_025379985.1. Lineage (NCBI taxonomy): Eukaryota > Metazoa > Chordata > Amphibia > Anura > Hylidae > Phyllomedusa > Phyllomedusa bahiana. Next base: position 44,395 of record JAODAL010019747.1, on the reverse strand, counting down.
TTGGGAATTTTGGGAAATTCAAATTTGCTGAGAGCCCGACGTGTCTGGGAAACCGGGTTTAATATCTAAAAAGCTGTAAAAACTGAATGGTTTTAAATGATGAGCGCGTTCCTTTTTACTTTCCAATATATCATTTATACCTTGGATCGGGATTATTTCTAAACCCCCCCCCTTCCCCTCCTCCTCCCAGCATCGCCCGGAGCACTTTTTTACTCCCAAAATTAAAAAAATTTTAAACAAAAGCAAAATAAAAAATTTTAACCCAAACCCATAAAAAATTGTGATCACAAAAAACCCCGGCAAAACTTTAAAAATCCCAAATCTTCCCTGTGGGGTGAAAAAGGGCTGAGATTTGTCAAAATTTTTCCCTTTGTACTTTTTTAATTCTTATTTTTGGGAAAAAACTCCTCCCGGGTGGAGGTGGAACAGATCACAAAATGTTTCAGACAAAAGGGGGGTTTTTATTTAAAATATCACGGGTTCTCTTGGAAAACACCCGGGGCCCTCTCAGACACGGATTTTTGGACAATGAGCCCCCGAGTGTCACACAATTTTACCCCTTTGGGGTCACCCAGTAACTGTCCCAACGTAAAATTGCTAACATGGTGCCCCACTAAGGGGGACACCTGCAGACAGTGTGCAAGTAAAAAATAGACCATTTTTCTAATTAATTAACTTTGAGGGTTACATGACACCCCATCTTCTCCCACCGGGTTTCTCACAAAAAAAAAAGGGCCCTAAAAGGGGTTGGAAAAAAGTGAAGCAATTAAAAGACCCAAATAAAAAAAACCAAAAAATTTTGATATTAGTAAAAGACTATGGAAAGACGTAAAAGGGAAAAAGGAGGTGAGCTGGGAGCCACATACAACTTTCAGTGTCAGACGGGTACCTGGGGCACTAGAGGATTTTTTTTTTGGTGGAGTTAACTCTCTGGCCCCATAATTTTTTTTTGTTTTCTGGGGGCCCACCTGTGTAGTTGTTTCGGGGGCCCTACCAGGGATTTTGATATTTGGGGTCCCCCGGGTGGGGGTTTGATTTTTTGGGGGGGTTACCAGGGGAAAAATTAAAATTTGGGGCCCCACCATGTAGGTGATTTTGGGGCTTTCCACCAGTGGATTTGGGTTTTTTGGGGGCACCAGTGGAGTTTGTTTAATGAGGGCCCATCTGTGTAGTTGATTCTTGGGGTGCACCAGTGGAGTTGATAATGAGGGCCCGCCAGTGTAGTTGATTCTTGGGGTCACCCGTGTAGTTGATAATGAGGGGGCCCCACCATTGTAGTTATTCGGGGGGTACCCAGGGGAGTTGATTTTTGGGGGTTTAACCCCAGGGGAGTTGATTTTGGCATCCACCGTGGAGTTAAATTTTGGGGCCCACCAGGGGAGTTAAAATTTGGGGGGCCCACCAGTGGAGTTGATTTTTGGGGGTCACCAGTGGATTGGGATAATGAGGCCCCCCCGTTATTTTGATTCTTGGGGTACCCCAGTGGAGTTGATTCTTGGCATCCACCAGTGTATTTTGATTTTTGGGGGGTCACCTTTGGGTTGATAATGAGGGCCCCCCAGTGTAGTTGATTCTTGGCTTTCCCACCAGGGGGAATTTGGGATTTTTTGGGTGCCCCCAGTTGCTGAAAAAATTTGCCCCACACTGTACACCCCGCCTTTTGGTTTTTTCTGGTTTTCTTTCTCCCTGTAAAGCAGCCCCAGGTCTGCCATGCTCGGAGGCCCACAGGAGGTTGTCCCTGCTTCCCTGTTGGCCAGTGTGAGTCTGCACGTGATATCAGGAGGAGCATGAAAATGCTGGCAGGTTAGGCCCTGTTCACACGACGGATTTGGCCGCGGTTTTAGGGGCCGCGGGTTCGGGGCGGTTTTGTGGCCAAAACCCCGGGGGCCATATCGCCCCTATTTTTTTTAAAACCATGGTTTCCAAAAAGGGGGAAAAACCCGCTTTAAAAATTCCCCGCCCCCGGGTTTTTGGCCGCGGGTTCCCGGGCCCCGGGGCCCAAACGCGGGGGGGGGGTTTGGGGGGTGAAACTCTCCTGTAAAATTCTTGACGGGGGAGTGCTTTTGCCCCGGGGGCCCCCGGCGTGGGGGTTGCCAGCGGGGTGGCCCCCGCGGGCCCCGGGCCCCGTTTTCCCCCCCCCCTTTTAAAATTAATTTGGCAGGGGGGCCCAAACCCCCGGGAAAAGCCGCGCCCCACCCAAAACCCCCCACTCCCCGCTGGGGAAAACCACGCCCAGCCCCGACCCCGCAAACCTGCGTTGGGAGGCGTTTTACGGCGGGGGGCCCGACGAGGTGCGGGCCCCAGGGGAACCCCCAGCGAAAAGCCACAGCAAAAACCCGGGGGCCAAAAACCCCTTGTGAAGGGGGCCCTTTCCCATTTGTGAGGGGGGTTTAGTTTCTATGTTTTTATATGGGGAATGTGGGCCATTTTTTTTGAGGAAAGAAGTATTTGCGTTTTTTTTATTTAAAAAAAAGTTGAATTGCATCAAAAGGGAAAATCATCCCGAATAAAAAAGCCCAAAAACCCAAAAGGAACAAATGGAGCGAAAAAATGCAAAAAAACCTTCAAGTATCAACACCCCTTCCAGGCTATTTTCTCTTTGTCTCAATTTGTTTGGGGGGTTAACAAACCTTTGCTCAATATTTTTCCCCCGGGCTCAACACAGGCTTGACCAAACTTGTAAAAAAAAAATTAGGGTTCATGGTATCCTAAACCAGACTTTGTTCACTCCGATGCCAACCCTCAATTTAGCCCTAATCCTGACCATAATCGTAACCCGAACCCGACATCCATTAAAATTCAGCCATTGTCCATTTTCGTTGGTCCAAAAGGGAAAGGGAAAAACCCCATAAGGGGGAATAAAAATCCAAAGGGTCAACGCCCCTTTTTCCCGAATCCTGGGCCCCTTAAAAACATGTTATATTAACCATTTGGTAAAACCTGATAAAAACAAATAAAATCTTTTTTGAAAAAAAACAACAAATAAACCCAAATACTACGTTTAAAGTTGTAAAAAATTAATAAAAAACCCTTTAAAAATAATTGGCAAAATTTTTTTTGTAATTTGTTTATATAACCTTTTAAACTTACCCAAAAAAATCAGTTTTTTGAAAGTTTTTTTTGTATTTTTCCTTTTTTCAGGTAATTTTTTTTCCACGCAAGTAACAGAGCCTTAGGCCTTAAACCTGTAAATTTTTACATTTCAATACGAATTTTTTCGTTTTTTTTTCCGCATTTTTTTTTTTCTTCAAGTCTGATTTTTTTAAGTATGCATAAATCCCAAACCCCTGGATGTAACTTTCCCCCCCAAAAAAGGGTTTTTTAAAAAACCCTTTTTATTTTCATTTTAAAGGGAAATTTTTTGTCGTTTTTTTTTACGGATTTTTTTGCACTAATAAAATTATCTCCCCCCCTTTTTGCTAAAAAATTTCGTTCTTTTTTAACCGGGGTTTTTGGGCCCCTAAAATCCTTATTTTTTTTTTTGGGGGTTTTGGTTTCTAACAAACTTTTTTACCCTTTTTTCGCTAATAATACGTTTTTTTTAAAAGGAAATTTTTCTGGGTAAAATCCTTGTTTTTTTTCCCGGGTTTTTGGGGCTAACAAAATTTAATTTTATTTTTTTGCTTTTGTTTTTTTTTAAAAAGATTTTTTGGGGTAACAAATGTATTTTATACCAAATGTTTTAGTGGCAAAATCCCCTAAAAAAAAAAAAAATTTTAGCGCCAAAAAAACCAAAAAAAAAGGATTTTTTAAACGAAAAAAGGGGAGAATTTAAATTTAATAGGCAAAATCTGTAAAAAAAAATTTTTTTAGCGGCAAAGGGCCATAAAAAAAAATAAATTTAGCCCCAAAAAACCGGGGGAAAAAAATGTATTTTTAGCGACCCCCAAAAAGAATAACTTTAATAGGGACAAAATCCAAAAAAAAAAGTTTTTTGCCCTTTTAAAAACTGTAAAAAAGGGATAAAAAAGGGTTCTAGCGCCAAAAAACCTTTAAAAAAAATATTTTTTTGTGTCAGAAACGAGGGCCAATTTTTTTTTAGCGACAAAAATTTTTTAACTTTTTTTAAGAACGGGGACAAAAAGAGAAACCCCATCAGCACTTGGGCTGCAGAATTAAAAAAAAAATATAAACTTTTTTTACAACCCCATAAGGGGGGCTTTTAACTCCTGGGTGGGGTTTTTTATTTTAAAGATCACGGCACCCAAAAAGCCAAAAAAAAAGGGGAAAAAAAAAAAAAAAAATTTGCAAATTTCCCATAGACTCCTGTAGTAAATTTTCTGCCGGGGTCTGGCGTTTTTTTTAACAGTTGCAAAAAAACGACCCCGTAAAAAAACGAGCCCGGGGGAAAAGGGGAAACCAGTGTAGAAAACGGACGTTCTTATATAGAGGGCCTTTTGGAAAAAAACACGGGACGTTCCCTTTCTAGGGGGTCTAAAGGGGGACACAGGGCGGTCTACCCATAGAGTCTAAGGGAAAACGCAGGACGTTTTTACTATAGAGTCTTTAATGGGGGGACAGCGGGGACGTTCTTACTATTTGGGTCTATGGGAGAAGCGGGGCGCTCTTACTATTGATCTAAAGGGAGGGCATAGGACGTTCCCTTAAATATTTGAGTCCTATGGGAGACAGCCCGGGACCCTTCTTACATAGAGTTAAAGGGAGCAGGCGGGAAGTTCTTACTAAAAGAGTCTATGGGAGCACGGGGGCATTTTTACTATAGAGTCTAAGGGGGGGACGCGCGACGTTCTTACTATAGAGTCTAGGGAAAACGCAGGACGGTTTAAATATAGGTCTATGGGAGCAGCGGGGACTTTTTTTTACTATAGAGTCTATGGGAGACAGGGGACGTTTTTAAATATAGGGGGTCTTTAGGAAACCAAGGCGGGGATTTTTTCTTATTTTTAAAAGGTCTATGGGGGGGAAAAGCGGGAGGTTCACTATAAAAGTCTATGGGAGGAAAAACAGGATTTTTCCCCTTACTATAGAGCCCTTTGGGAAAAAACCCCAGGACGGTCTTACTATAGAGTCTATGGGGGGACAGTGGGACTTTTTTTACTATAGGGGTCTTTTGGGGGGAAAGGGGAGTTTTTTACTATAAGGGTTATAGGAGCACCCGGGATGTTCTTACTATAGGTCTAGGGGAGACAGGGGGGAAGTTTTTTAATATAGATTTCAAATGGGGGGGAACCAGCGGGACGTTTTTTTTTTTAAAGGTCTATGGGGAAAAGCAAGACGTTCTTATTTTTGAGTCTAGGGAGACGCGGGCTTTTATTTAAAAGGGGTTTCTATGGGGGGCAGCGGGACGTTATTACTATAGAGTCTAGGGGAGAAAAGGAAAGGGAAAGTTTTTACTAAGAGTCTATGGGAGACAGCGGGGCCCTTTTTTAAATATAGGTCTATGGGGGGACGGGGGACGTTTTTTAACTTTAGGGGTTTTATGGGGAGAAGCAAGACGTTCTTACTATAGAGTCTATGGGAAAAACCAACGGGACGTTTTTACTTTGGGAGTCTATGGGAAATAGCAGGATTTTTTTACTTTAGGATTTATGGGAAAAAGCAGGACGTTAAAAATATAGAGTTATGGGGGGGGACAGCGGGAGGGCCTTTTATTATGAGTTCTAGGGGGAGACGCAGGACGTTCTTTTTACTATAAAAGTCTAGGGAAAGAAAGGGGGACGTTCTTAATAGAGTCTATGGGGGGCCCAGCAGGACGTTTTTCCCTAAGAGTCGGGGGGAAAAATAGCGGGACTTTTTTTTTACTATAGGGGGTCTATGGGAGCCCAGGGGGGCGTTTTTTTATTTAGGGGGAGTCTATGGGAGACAGCGGGGACGTTCTTACTATGGGAAAGTCTATGGGAGAAAACCCAGGGAGTTTTTACTATAGAGTCTAGGGGAAAATAGCGGGACCTTTTACTATAGAGTTCTTGGGAAGGCAGGACGTTCTTATTTAAGGTTTTATGGGGGGACAGCAGGACTTTTCTTACTATAAAAGTCTAGGGGGAGCAGGGGGGACTTTCCCTTACTATTGGGGGCCCTTTGGGAAAGGACGGGGAAACGTTCTTACTAAGGGGTTAGGGGGAAAAGACGCAAGAGGGTTCTTACTTTTAGAGTTATGGGGGGAACGCGGGGGGGGTTTCTTAAAATGGAGTATTGGGAGACAGGGGGGATGTTAAAAAGGGGGGAGTCTATGGGGACAGGGGGGGGTTCTAAATATAGAGCCCTATGGGAGCAACGGGACTTTTACTATAGAGTCTTGGGGGGGACAGCGCGACGTTTTTTTTATGGGGTTAGGGGAAAGCAGCAGGAGGTTCTTACTTTTGGTCTATGGGGGGGGAAAGGGCCGGCGTTTTATTAGAGTCTGTGGGGACGAAAGACGGTTTTTAACCTTTTTGAGCCCTTTTGGGAGGACGCGGGACGTTCTTTAATATAGAGTCTATGGGAGAAAGCGGGAAAGGTCTTATTATAGAGATATGGGGGACACCCGGGGCGTTCTTACTATAGAGTTAGGGGGACGGGGGGACGATCTTATTTATAGAGTCTTTTTTTTGGGAACCGCGGGGATTTTTATTTAAAAGGGGTTCCAAAGGTGGGAAAACGCAGGAGGGTTTTTTAACTATTGGGGTTTTTGGGAGACAGTGAGACTTTTTCTTACTATAGAGTTTTATGGGGGGAACAGCGGGAGTTTTCCCTTTAGGGGTCTATTGGGAGACAGCGGGGATATTCTTCTATAGAGTCTATGGGAGACGGGGGGACTTTTTTTTTATTAAGGAGTCTAGGGGGAGACAGAAAAAGAGTTCTTACTAAGAGCCCCATGGGGGGCAAGGGAAAACGTTATTAAATAGAGTCTATGGGAGACACAGGGGGTTATTCTTTGGTTTATGGGGGGGCAGCGGGGATTTTTTTTACTATGGGAGTCTATGGGGGGAAAGGGGGGACGTTTTTTTCTATAGAGTCTATGGGAAAATTGGGGAAATTTTCTTATTTTTATTTTTCTATGGGAAAAAAAGCAGGACGTTTTACTTAAAAGGGTCTATGGGGGGGCCCAGCGGGACGCCCCTTTTACTATGATTTTCTATGGGAGACGCAGGGCGTTCTTACTTTTGAGTCTAGGGGGAATTCCCAGGACGTTCTCTACTTTTAGGTCTATGGGGAACGCGGACGTTCTTATTATAGAGTCTATGGGGGGGAACGGGGCAAAAAAGTTTTCCCTATAGGTCTTTTGGGCCCACGGGGGGTTTTGAGGTTCTTTTAAAAGAGTATTGGGGGACTGGGTTTGTTCTTATTATAGAGTCTATGGGGGGACAGCAGGACTTTTCCTTACAAAGGACCCTATGGGAGAAAAGCGGATGTTCTAACTATAGAGTCTATGGGAGAAAACGGGAATTCTTTTATAGGTTATGGGAGACAGCGGGGAAGTTTTACTATGGGGTTTTCCATGGGAGACAGCAGGAGGTTTTAATATAGAGTCTAGGGGAAAGACAGAGGACGTTCTTACTATAGGGGTTCTAGGGAGCCCAAGGCAGGACTTTCCCTTACTAAGAGTCTAGGGAAACAGCGGGAAAGGTTTCTTACTTTGAGTCTTGGGGGACAGTGGGGTTTTCTTATTTAAGAGTCTATGGGGGGGCCCGGGGAAAACTTTCTTACAAATAGAGTTATGGGAGACAGCAGGCGGTTTTAATATAGAGTTTAGGGGGGGCAGGGGGAAGTTCTTCTATAGAGTTAGGGGAAAGACAGCAAGACGGTTTTTACTATGAGCCCTATGGGAGACACGGGGATTTTCCCTTACTATAGAGTCTATGGGAGAAAAGCGGGGAAGTTTTCTATAGAGTCTATGGGAGACGGGGGATGCTCTTACTATAGAGTTATGGGAGCCCAGGGGGGAGTTCTTATAAAAGGAGTCAAGGGAAAAAACACCCTGGACGTTTTTAAATTTGGTCATGGGAAAAAGTGAGCGTTTTTTACTATAGAGTCTATTTTGGGGACCCGGGATTTTCTTAAATAAAAGTCTATAGGGGGAAAAGCGGGGATGTTTTACTATAGAGTTTTATGGGAGACACCCGGGGCCGTTCTTATTAAAGATTTCTATGGGAGACAGCAAGACGTTTTATTATAGAGTCTAGGGAGCCCAAAGGGGGGACGTTATTCTATAGGGGTTTTATGGGAAAAAGGGCGGGGAAAATTTTTACTATAGGGTCTATGGGGGGACAGCAGGACTTCCCTTACTATAGGTCTAGGGAAACAGCTGGGCGTTTTTTATAGAGTTATGGGAGACCCCGGGAAAGGTTCTTCCTTTTTGGAGTCTTTGGGAGACGGGCAGGACTTTTCTTCCCTTTAAGAGTCTATGGGGAAACGGGGGGTTTTTTACTTTAGAGTCTATGGGAAAAACAGCGGGAGTTTTAAATTTTTGCGTCTATGGGAACAGCGGGACGTTCCCTTTTGGGGGTCTTTGGGGGGACAGCGGATGTTTTTTACTATTGAGTCTATAGGAGACAGCGGGGAAGTTCTTACTATGGGAGTCTATGGGAGACGGGGGGGCGTTTTGAGATTTTCCTCCCAAAAAAATTTGAAAACACATGGTCTTTTGGGTCTTTTTTTCACATGTATTGAATGTTCAGTCCAATACGTAAGTTGTACTTCAACTAGTTTAAAACAGAGGATCCGTAAGCACATTTCCGATGCACGCAGAACAGAGTTAGTGGACATATCTATGGCCTCTAAACACTTCTTGGAACATCATTCTGGTAACACAGATGTCCTTGTTTTTTGTGGTATAAAAAAGTTTGCAGAGCGTCGCGGGGTGACAATTTTTTTTTTACTATCTAGGGAAGTCTGGTGGATATTTCGTTTAAACACCAGAATCCCAGATTAGCTAAACAAACGATGTGATATTATGCTTCAATACTGATACATTATATATATTATACAATAACTGTCATTATGTTTATGTATTTATTCAAGTTACAACTTTACGTAGTATTTAGTGTATATTTGTTGCTTTTTCAATAATGATTTTACTTTGTTTCTTATCAGGTATACAAATGGTTAACTATTAACTATGTGAACGCCTTAAATTTGTCTATAAAGGAGTGACGGTTTATAAACAGCACACTATGACTAAGGGATGTATTCCTGAAACGCGTCAGGGTGCTTGTGTTATGTGAAATGTTCATGTGTTTACGATTTTAGATGTTATAAATAAAGCTGCAAGCAAATTTTTTTTAAATTTTTGAAACTTGACCTTTCTTCTGCTGCTGGAATAGTCTGTTTTGGATGTATATTGATGCTATTCGTGCTTCTGGACTCTTTTCGGTGCAGAGGACTTGATTCCGTGGAGAGGGGGAGCTGATTCAAACTCCGTGTTTTTTTCTGTTTTGTAAACTCGTTATATTATTACGCTCTAGAAATGCATCCAGGCCCTTCTAAACTCAATGCTGCACTATGTGTTCCAGTAAACTAAAGGAAACCAGTAAACCCCGGGATAAGTCTTGGGAAAAGTTTGGGGTGTTGTGCGGGGGCCCTTTTTATCCGGATCTCAGTTTTTGTTGTTTTATTGCTATGACCTAGCAGAGCAATTAAATGGAGGAATGCAGATGTAAACTGGGTCTTAGATACCCACCACCAAAGTATCAGGCATGATAGATTTAAATAAACCACATTAATATTAAAACTCAGATACAGGTTTTGTGCTTAAGTAATAGGTCAGTTGTTAAAAATTTTATCAGAGCCTCGGGCAGGTCCCTCCATGTGCATTGCTGTTTAATTTAAATTTATTGGGGATGTTGGTCACTCCCGTGTTAACCTTGATGTTTTGGCAATGGGTTAGTCCCGTTTTGACGGGGCATACAAGCCTGGAATCTGGGGGCATGTCCTATTGATGACAGCAGGCTCAAGATGGCTCCTCTCATGCGTTATTTATAAAATGGCACTCAAAAAATATGACTTTATATAAAGCTGGCTCTGGGAAAAATGGTGGAGCCAAAATTTATGACATATAAACAAACAGTCTTTTGTATATATGACCCAAAAGTAATTTTTCAGTTTTATATAAAATATATATATATTTTATATAATATATTATATATATATATATAGGCAGAGTTATCCGGAGGGTGTATAAGCAAATTTCCACCAAGGGTACCTGGCCTTGGTGGGGGTAGGAAACCAGCCCCTATGTATTTCAGCCCCACTAAGTGGTTGGCAGCATTTATTTGGTTTGTTCTGGTTGGCTTTTTATTCCGGGGGTAGGGCAACGTGTCGGGGGGTGTCTACTTTCACGTGTTCCGACCAAAGGGTTTTTGGATTGGGTTGGATTTATAAAAGGCCCGGGCCGGCAGGTGTTCAGAGGGTGTGGTTTTTCTTCCTGGGAAGTGGAGGGACGAAAAGCTGAGGGAAAAAAGCTCTTGCCCCCCCTGGCTAAGCCCTGGGGCTGGTGGGGAACCCGTTTTTCTCTGATGGAAACTAGGTCCAGGGCCCCCTAAAGAGAGGGAAAAACTGGCCCTGTGCAGGGAAATGGGTGATGGCCAGGGTTTTTTTTTTGCGTTTTTTTTCTGTGTGCTGTTTTGAAAGGGAAAAAAGCTGGCGGGGGGGCCGGAATTTTAAAAAAACCCGTGTTCAAGTGCCCTGTTGGAAAAAGGGCCAAACCCCTTTTTACCAAGGGGCGGGTTTTCCCAAAGCAGAATATCCCTAGGAAAAACCCAAAATGGTGGCCCGAAAAAGTAGGGGAAATTCCCCAATATTTATATATATATATATATTTATATATATATTATATATTTATATATATATATTTATCTATATATTATATTTTTATTATATTTTATATATATAAAATATATATATATAGTGGGGACAGTGAAGGCGGAATTATTTGGTGGGAGTTTATATTTCTCCTAGAATGCTCCCCTTGGGGCCCTTTGGGGAAAAGTATGTGGAGTAATGCGTGTCAGAGAACCCCTGGTCTGGGTTTAAAAGGGAAGGGGACAGTTTGTGTGTCATTTAACGATATGTTACTGACTTTTGGTTTGGGGGTATAAGCTTTTTTCCAATCCCCCTTTTTGGCCCGGGGTTGGGCCTTTTCCTGGGGGTGGTCAAGAAAAAGGGCGGGGGGGGGCCAAATCCACGCCCAGGTGAGGGGGGGGACTCGGGCCCTTATAAAGCCTGGGCCCTGAAGGCCCCAAGCATGGAGTCTGTTTGTATATTTTCTGTGCCCTCAGGGGAAAAGGGACCCCGTGCAAAAAAACCCTTTTGCTGTAAATACTGAGCGGTATTAAGGGGAATGTAAGGGCCCAATTTGTCTAGAAATTTTGCTCAGCCGGGGGCAGGTTTTTAAATTTTCTGTTTTCCTGAATTTAAGGCTTTGTTTTTTTTTTTGTGTTTTTGACCTGCTGAAAAACCCGGGGCCAAACACCTGGACTTGAAACTAGAAGAGTTTGTGTCACTGTCTCTGTCCGCTGAAGCCCACGCTGCCTACCCGTTTGCTGGTCCCCTCACTTTTGGTGCTTCGGATTTCGGGCGGGGAAAAGGACACAAAAAGACATCACACGTTTGACAAGACCCTTTTGTGAAATCCCAAAAGTTCCTGGGGAAAAGCTGCAAAAGTGTCCCAAACCAGAGTCTGCAAACATTTATGAAATGCTGAAAAGTTAAAAACCAGGCCAAATCCAAAACCTCCCCAAATGAAAGACTTTCAAACCAGAGAAGGTGCACCCAGGAGGCCAAGCCGGGGCGAGGGCCCCCCAAAAAAAACGCTTTGCTGATAGGGGTCTTTGTTTGCCCGGGGGGGGGATGCTCTGCAGAGTTGTATTAGGAAATGATCACTAAATCGGGCGATAAAAGGGGAATGACTTTTCCCAAAGGGGCGTCTACTGGACCCCCCGGAAGTCTAGACACCCTGGTGCATGCCAGGGGCCCGATCGACCCCCCCCAAACCATAAGGGACGTGTTATTGGAGTCCTGTGGGGTCCCGGGGACCCCCAAGGAGTTCCCTTTCGGCTCTCGGTGAAACTAAAAAGACTTCCCCTTGCCCGGAAATGGGGCCCCTTAAAGAAGTGGGGCCCTGGTTCGGGTCCCTCATGCACACCCCTGGGTTTTGGGGGGGGGAGACTTCCCTTTTATTCTGGGGGTTGTGGCAGAAACATGTAACAATGATGTAGAGGTTAATTTGTTTTTGTTAAGGGGGGGTTTTTCATTTTTAACCCCGAAAACCTTTTTTCCCCCGTTGCTATACTCCAAAAAGGGAAAGGGTTTACCACAGGGGTTGTGAAAAATTTTCCCCCCAGCAGTCCTGGCTGGGAGTCGGGGGGCAAGGAGGAAAATGGAAATATGCCTGAATTTTGGGGTTTTCGCGGGAAAAACTTCGGGACAAGCCCAGCTTCGAGGGTTTCCCCCCTTAGTAAAAACTAAGGGGAAAATTTTTAAGGTGGGAAAATTTGGGGAAAACCCCAGTACCCAGGGGCTTTATCCGGGGGGTTTCCCCAATTGGGGGGTCACTCAAGGGTTTTTGGGACCCAAGTTGACAAAACCAGGGGGGGTGGTGGAACAACTGGTGGTTTCCCCAGCCCTACGGGAGAAAGGTCTTTTGACCTTGCCCCAAAAAACATGTGTGGGAGGGCACTTTGGCACTGAAAAAAACCCGAGGGGGCATTCTTCAGGGTTTTTTTTGGGGCCTTTTGGGGGGGTTTATGATTTTGAAGCGGGAAATGTGAGTCCTTTCCCCGGTGTCAAGTGTCCGCTCCGATGTTCCCCCTTTCCCGGGTCCCCCGGTTCCAAATACCCCTCATTTAAATACCCCTTGAGGGGGATTTTTCGATGGACCTATGGGCCCTCTAATTTAAAGGGCTGCACGAGGCCAAACAGTATATACTGGTGGTTTTAAAATTATGCCAACCCCCTTCCCGGAGGGTGTTTCCCTTTTCGGAAAAAACTTCTCTTAAAAAAAATCGCGGAAAAAGCTGGTTTTCCCTATTTTTTTGTACGGGTATCCCGAAAGAGTCCTCACCGACCAAAAGGAAACCCCCCTTTTATGTCCCCGGGGCATAAGGAAATTTTGCAATTAATCATTAAAAAATCTGCGAAAGTCCTTTTACCACCCCCAAAAAAATGGTCTTGTTTTAACGATTAACAAGGGGCACTAAAACGTATGTAAAAAAAGTGGTCAGTATGGATGGGGGAAGGGGGCTTGGGATGTTGCTGCCTTTTTTGATGTTTTAAATTCCCCGAGGTTCCAAAAGTCCTCGACAGGGTTTTTTCCCTTTTGAAAATTAAATCTATGGGGAGACGCCCCACGGGGGGCTCCTTGAAATAAACCCCAAAAGGGGGACGTTGGGGAGCAAGAAAAATTCACTTCCCTTTCAGGAGCGTTTTAATTGAGCACCCTTTTTCCCCAATGAAAGGGCCGAATTTTCAGCGGTTTTGGCCCATCGTTAGGGGGGAAACACTTAAAAAAAGGGAAAGGAAGGGCCCCCGAGGGCAGGTATATAAAAAGGTCCCGCCAAAGTTAAGGGCCTTTAAACCCCGGGGATCGGGTGTAGTGTTGGTTTCCCAACCCCAGAAAGCAAATTCCCTGGCAAAATGGCAAGGACCCCTTTAAGTTGTGGAGGGGAAAATGGGGGAATTAAAAATTTCAAAGTGTTCCAAACCCCGGTTTTGACGTAAGCCAGAGCAACTGTACCCCTTTAATTTACTTTTAAAACCCTTGGGGAAAAACCGGGGAGACCCTGGCTGCCGTGAGTTTAAACCCCCCTGTCTAGTCCCAGAGGGTGTGTGTATCGGGGTCCCCGTCGAAGTCTCAAAAGCGGAAACCCGGGGTTCATTTCGGGAATAAGGATTTTGTTCTTGGAGGTACAGGGGGGCTAAAAGGGGCATAAAAAAAATTTAATTTTCACTGACCCAGGTGTAAGGGGTTTATTTGAAACCTTTAGGGTTCCGAAACTCGCAGAGGGCCCTATTGAGGAGGTCAAAAAGATTGGGTTTGACCTTGGGGTGATTGAAATCACGGGGGGTGGGTTTGGGCAAGCCCCCCTTGTGTCATCCCAAAAACCCGGCCCGGTCGTTTCGCTTTTTGTATTGATTTCTGGAAGCTTAAATTTAAGTCTCAAGGTTTTTTTTGGTACCCCAAAGCCAAGGGGTCGATGAGCTAATTGAAAAAGGTTTGGTTTATTAAGATATTTTTCTACTTTGACCCCACTAAAGGCCAAAATGGCAAAATTCCCCTTAGGGTCAAGCCCCAAAGGGGAAGACGCTTTTTGTCAACCGGGGTGGGTTGCCCCAGTTAATGTTGCCTGCCCCCCTTTGGTTTGCATGGGGGGTCCCGCCCCTTCCAAAATTTAAAGGATGTCATCCCAAGCCCCATCGTCGATATGTTGGCCCTTTTCTGGGTTTTACTTTTATAATCTTTAGTGAGGGGCCCGGGACCCGCCCTCTACCGAAGGTTTCCGGCCGGGGATTAATTCCCCTTGGGAGGGGTTTGGGCTAACGGAAAACCCCCAAGAAAAGTGCTTTAGGACTGGAAGGGGAACCCGGGGGAACCCGGGTTTTCATATAGGTAGGGGTGTTATCAAACCTCAGATTAATAAGGGTTTGATGCGGAAAAAAGGGGTGGAAAAACCCCCCAAACAAAAGGGGTGAGGGCCTTTTTAGGTTTTCGTGGGGTTATTTTGGGGGTTTATCCCAACTTTCCCGTATTTTGCAAACCCCACTAAACCCACCTGAAAAAAAATAGTAAAAACTGGGAAAGGTCCTTTTGGGAAAAAAGGGCAAAAGGGGGGGCATTCAAGGTTTTAAAAAAAGGGCCCCTTTAAAAAGGGGCCCGTATTGATCACCCAAACTTTTTAAAAAGGGTTTTTTTTTTTAAAACGGATGCGTTGAGTAGGGTGGGTTTCAGGTGTTTCCCCGGAAAATAGCGGAAAGAAAAGGGACCCCGTAACGTACTTAAGTAGGAAAACCCCACTCCCCCAAGAAGGGAAATTAATTGTATTGTGGGAGCGAAGGGGTTTTTTGGCTATTTAAGGGGGGCCCTCGGGAAACCCTTTTTTAAAAGGGGGGTTTTCTCCCCTATGAAGTTTATAGGGTTTAAAAAAAGTGGGGACCCCAAAAAACTATGGATGTATGTCCTTGGTTTTCTTTTGGCAAAAATTTCTAGGTTTTTGAAAAACCCGGGTGGTTTAATGTGTCAGCAAGGTGTTTGTTTTCGGTCGGGGGAAACTTTCTGTCCTGCCCCCGGTTTGTGCACATGAAAGGGAAAGGTGGTTTTTAAAAGGAGGGGCAGGGTTTTTTTTGTATTGGCAGGCAAGGAGGAGAAAGCAGGGGGAAAAGGGAACATGCAGGGGGGTTGTGGTTTTTTGTACCCTTTTCCCACTGTTTTCTCCCCCTTTGGCCTGCCAAAAACCCCACATCCCCTTGGCCCCTAATTTTTAAACTCCCTTTTCCTTTGCATGTGCACGCCCGGGGCGGGGAACGAATGCTTCCCCTAAACCAAAAGGAAAAACCAAACCCTTTGTTTAAGCAATGAAAACCCAGCCCGTTCTTAAAACCGAAGCACTTTGGCCCAATTAGAAAACCCAAGGAAGTACTTCTTAGTTTTTTTTGGCCCCAAAAAATTTTCAAATTTTAATTTCGTAGTGGGGAAAACCCCACTTTTAAAAAGACTACCAAGGGGGGACCCCCCCCCCCCCCATTTTTCGGGTTTTGATCACGGCCCAAACTCACCACAAAACCTGGTTTTTCCCCAAAAGCAAAGGGGGAGAAACGCTAGGGTTACCAAAAGGTTCCTGACACTGCGGGAATTTACGTTTTTCTTAGGGAATGGGGGCGGGAAGACTACAGGGCAATGTGAGCACTGTAAAGAACGCACTGTTTGGTAGCTAAAAGGGGTGGGCCCCCCAGGTTCGAAAGAGGGGGGGGGGGTTTAATGGAGAAAGTGCCAGGTGGCATTATTGGGGGAAAATTATTTTCCCCTTTGAAGGGCTTCCTATGCGGCCTTGGGGGATGTGGAGAAAATGCGTGTCCCCCGAGAAGCCTGGTCTGGGTTAAAGGGGGAACCCGCCCTTTTTGTGTGTCAGTAAGGGGATTTGTTACTGACATTTTTGGGTTAAGCGGTTCCAACCCGGCTTAGGTCTTGGTCGGATTTTTTTCCTTTTTTTTTTGGGAAGGGGTGGTAAAAAGGAGAAGGGGGGGGGTTGGCCCTCCCACTCCCCGGGTTTAGGGGGGGCTAAGGCCTTTTAAAGCCTGGGTTTTGCGGCCACCCAGGGATTTCTGCTTTTAAAACTCTGTGTTGGGGGGAAAAGCCCCCGTGAAAAAACCCCTTGCGGGAATTTGAGCTGTATTAAGGACTAGTCGGGGAGGGATTTTGTCTAGAAAGGGGTAAACCGAGCAGGTATTTTTTTTTTGTTTCCCTAAAGCTAAGGCTTGTTTTTGGGTTTGTTTTTTTTGGACCGGGGGAAAAAAAAACCCAAAAGGAAACGCCTGGACTTGAAATTTAAAAAGTTTTTTGGTTCACTGTCTCGGGTTCCGCTGAAGAAACGCTCCCTCCCTTTTTTTTGCTTTGGTACCCTCACAATATAATATTATATATATTTTATATATATATATTATTTATTTTTAAAATATATATTTATATATATATTTATTTAACCAAAAAAAAAAAATTAATTCCCCCCCACCCCATAAACCATTAAAACCGTTACCACTAAATTAAAAAAATTCAATCAAAATATTTTTTTTTTCCAATGAAAAAAAACCCCTTTTTGCAAATAAATTTTTAAACCCCACATAGTGCCCATAAAATGGTAGATACCAGAGTTACACAGAAGGTCTACAGGTCATTATGTACAGTAGAGGTGAATACAGTCAGAGGGGGCGTGGCCCACCAGAGTACAAGAGGATCCTCCAGTAGGCCAAGCTCTGACATATTAATGTACCCCTGATGCCAGAAAGGTCTCGCAGGAGAAGACTTTAGATCACCATATGTCCTGTAAACCCTGCATGTGCAATCATCACTTTAAAATTGTACTAAAAACATAATTAAAAGTGGTCCTGCACATGTCCTGAGTAGATAAAGGGTAGGCTCTAATACGTTCCTTTGGTGGGGAAAAGAACTTTAGTCCGACACTGAATACAGTCCATTTAAATCCAATGAGTCATAGTTGACATTTTCACTAATGCCGTCTTTTCATTCTTCCCCAGAATGCTATGAAGACTTGTTACAGCCCCACATTGCATCTGCAGAGTTTGCTGCCCGGGTATCTTTGGTTCCTCACTTTTTCTGCACCCTCCCAACTTTTTTATCTAATCTACACAAACTCCTCATCCTGCTGCTACCACTAATTCTGTGCCTATTGCTCTCCTATCTGCCACTTATACTAAACCCTTTGTTTTGTACAGTACCCCTCAAATACTGCTCTTATACTGTACTTCACATATAATGGTCTCATAAATATGTGAAAAGAGCCACATAGACGGCACCACTGAAATCAAAGTGCTACCAAAAATACCAGTATCTCAGAAATTAGTTTTGCCCAGGAAGGTAATAGTAGACCACACAGTTGTGCCCTGTATGGTAAGGCCTCGTTCACACGGCTTATTCTGGGACTGATTGGAGCCGTACTGCGCGCCGTATTTGCGCTGCAGTACGGCTGGAATCCGTCCCAGTAACTACGGTAATCCACAGTTCTCATAGACAACTATGGATTCCGTCTCCCCTCCCTGCTCGGCGAATCCGCTGCGGAGGGAGATAAGTGACATGCACATTATTTACGGCGCAAATGCGCCGTAGATAATGACAGTCTATGGGGCCGGCGAGCTGCCTGCCCCCCGTCCCGCCCCACTGCACGGCTGCCGGCGTAATTGCGGGGCGAAATCCATCCCCGCAATTACGCCGGCAATAAGCCATGTGAACCGGGCCTAATAGTGCACCCCACAGCTGTGCTCCGTATGGTAATAATGCACCACACAGCTGTGCTCGGTATGGTAATAGTGCACCACACAGCTGTGCTCCGTATGGTAATAGTGCACCACACAGCTGTGCCCCATATGGTAATAGTGCACCACACAACTGTGCTCAGTATGGTAATAGTGCACCACACAGCTGTGCCCTGTATGGTAATAGTGCACCACACAACTGTGCTCAGTATGGTAATAGTGCACCACACAGCTGTGCCCCATATGGTAATAGTGCACCACACAGCTGTGCCCCATATGGTAATAGTGCACCACACAGCTGTGCTCCCTATGGTAATAGTGCACCACACAACTGTGCCCTGTATAGTAATAGTGCACCACACAACTGTGCCCCATATGGTAATAGTGCACCACACAGCTGTGCCCTGTATAGTAATAGTGCACCACACACCTGTGCCTTGTATTGTAATAGTGCACCACACAGCTGTGCCCTTTATGGTAATAGTGCACCACACAGCTGTGCTCCATATGGTAATAGTGCACCACACAACTGTGCCCTGTATAGTAATAGTGCACCACACAACTGTGCCTTGTATTGTAATAGTGCACCACACAGCTGTGCCCTGTATGGTAATTGTGCACCACACAGCTGTGCCCTGTATGGTAATAGTGCACTAGGCAACTGTGCCCTGCATGGTAATAGTACACCACACAGCTGTGTCCCATATGGTAATAGTGCACTATATAGCTGTGCCCTGTATGGTAATAGTGTACCACAAAACTGTGCCCTGTATGGTAATAGTGCACCACACAACTGTGCCCTGTATGATAATAGTGCACTATATAGCTGTGCCCTGTATGGTAATAGTGCACTATATAGCTGTGCCCTGTATGGTAATAGTGCACCACAAAACTGTGCCCTGTATGATAATAGTGCACCACACAACTGTGCCCTGTATGATAATAGTGCACTATATAGCTGTGACCTGTATGGTAATAGTGCACCACACAATTGTGCCCTGTATGGTAATAGTGCACCACACAATTGTGCCCTATATGGTAATAGTGCACCACACAGTTGTGCCCTGTATGGCAATAGTGCACCACACACTAAAACTGTTCCCCTGTTGTGTGCCAAATAACAATAGTATTAGAAAAATAGAAACGGTCACAGCTCCCCACTGCTTTCAGTCTCTTGTAAACTGCCACAGGTGCACGGATCCAAAAACACAAGTCAGGACGATGGGTAAGGTGGAAAAGGAAAGAAATCCAGCAGCTCCCACGATACATTTTATTAGGTAATCCTCATTATAAAAAAATCACATAAAGATTATAGTGGAATAATCATTGCTTATGTATCTCAGATCATTACTCAGCTGTGAGACGAGACAGGACCTATGAATGATGTTTCAACATTTTTAAAGGACATTTCCTTCCTTTTACACATAGTAATAATGCCCCTTTTACGTCTTACACTGTAAGGCTATGTTCACACGGCTTATTTTGGGGCGTATTTACGGACGTATTTACGTCCGCAAATATGTCCCGAAATACGTTTCAAATACGTGTCACAAAGTGTGGCACATATTTCGCGTCGTAAATACAATCCCCATTCTTTACTCTGGGGATTTACGTTGCAAAATGCGCCTCAATAAGTGACAGGGGACTTAATTTTACGATTGTATTTACGGACGTATTTACGCCCGCAAATACGTCGCAAAAATACGCTTCGTGTGAATGACGAGGCGTATTTTACATTGGAATCAATGCTAATCTAATTGTTCATTATTTGAATCGTATTTCAGGACGTATTTGCGGACGTAAATACGCCCGTAAATACGCCCCGAAATAAGCCGTGTGAACATAGCCTAATAGTGGTCACACATACAAATAGTCATCTTTTCCGCTCCCCCAAACAATAAGGCCATGTTCACACGGCTTAATTGTGGGGCGTAATTCCGCTCTGCAATTACGCCGTGTGGCCGGGGGCAGGATCGGGGGACCGGCACCTCGCCGGCCCATAGACAATCATTACCAGCGGCGCGTATACGCCGCTAGAAAGTGACATGTCACTTATCTCCCCCCGCGGCGTATTTGCCGAGCAGGGAGAGGAGACGTAATCCATAGTTTTCTATGAGAACTGTGGATTACCATAATGCCTGGGACTTATTCCAGCCGTAATTCGCGCAGTACGCTATGAATTACGGGCTGAAATACGTGCCCAAATATGCCGTGTGAACATAGCCTAATAGTGCAGCTTTCAAAGTTTTTTTTTAGGATTCTGCTAGTCTTAAAAAATAAAACAAACTTATACCTACCGCCTCTATTGACTTAGATCCAGTGCTGCGTTGTCCTCCTCCTCTGCCGGTGTACAGTTTTCTTCTGGTCTTTTTCCAGCTAGGAATTCATGCACGGCACATAACTCATGCAGCCAATTAGCAGCTGCAGCGGTGACAATACATTCGGAAAACACAGAAGACTGGAGAAGAGTGAGGTCGATGGCATCCCTGCATCCAAGGTGAAAGGGAAGGTCCCCCAGAACACTAAAAAAATCACCTTGAAAACTAAGTGGACAACCCTTTGAAGCCATTCATGATAATAATGCCCACATAGACAGTACTAATGACCCGTCTTGTGACCCATGCAAAGTTATAATGTCCGTAAGGCAGTAACAATGCGGCTTTGACATTTTAAGTTATTATATGGGTCTCTGTGACCTACTTATAATGCCAAATCTTGCACAATATGTCACATTATGTGTAGGGCTTTGTGTTTCCTTGTAACTTGAGTGCAACCTACTGACAGTATACTAATGTGATTTACATGTTTCAATAGATGAGAACTTTGTAGCTGTTAAAGTCGTGAAAATTGTCATTGTTTTTTAACAGAAAACTCCCTTTAGATGTAACTGTGTGTTCATCCAGTCCTATTTGTAGTTTTTCCATTGGTTGCACAGTAGATGTGACTAATTGTCATCAAAAGGTGTCACTTTTTATCTGAACAAGAGTGTACTGTTCACACCAAACTAATCACCAACATGTCTTTGAAAATACCTTGCTATGTAGTCTAAGGTGCCTCCCTAGAGGTGATTCAGTATAAGGCTATGTTCACACGGCTTATTTTGGGACGGATTTCGTTCCATATTTCGCACCGTACTGCGCGAATTACAGGTGAAATCCATCCCAGTCATTACGGTAATCCACTGTTTTTATAGAGAACTATGGATTCCGTCTCCTCTCCCCGCTCGCCGTATTTCGTGAGCGGGAAGAAAGTAACATGTCAATTATCACGACGGGATACGCGCCGTTTATAATGAATGTCTATGGGGCCGGCGAGCTGCCGCCCCCCCCCCCCCCCGCTGCACCGCACACGGCGTAATTGCGGGCGAAATCCACCCCCGCAATTACGCCGTGGATAAGCCATGTGAACATAGCTTAACAGTGAAGAAAACGATAACTTTTAGAGGTTAACTGAGTATATTTGATGGTGAGCTTTCCAGAGGACTAGCTCTCTTCATCAGACTTCATGTTATACATGAAACTGAACATTCACAGACTTTTCATGAGACGGGGTCTTCAAAGGATCTTAAAATAACAAAAAGCAATATAAGCACTCTTCTACTGCTTTCTATGAATAACTTGGTACAACATTACACTACTAGAGGTTATACAGTGCTCCCTCAAGTGGTTAAATGCACGCAAGGTATGTGAAAAAGAAGAAAAACAACCGTGTTTCGAATCTTAGGCTATGTTCACACGGATTATTCACGCTGTAATTGCGGGACGGATTTCGCCCGCAATTACGCTGTGTGCTCCGGAGCGGTTTCGGCAGCTCGCCGGCCCCATAGACATTCCTTATCCACGGCGTGGATTACCGTAATGACTGGGACGGATTTCAGCCATAATTCACGCAGTACGGCTCGAATTACGGACTGAAATCCGTCCCAAAATAAGCCGTGTGAACATAGCCTTACACGTTCTTACTCATGGTTATGTTCAAAACAGGGCATTTTATAGAAGTTCCGTCTATAATTCTCACCCTTAAAACTTTATTGAAAACAAACATACCAAATTAAACAATTTACATTGATCCTAATATCATAAAGAGGCATCAATAATGTAACACTAAATCGGCTTTGAAATTTAGACCATTAGGACAGGATGTATTCAAACAGATAATCCAAAAGGCTTCTCTGTTTAACAAAGCACGTCTCCAATCCTCACCTCTGACCGGTCTATTGACTCTTTAAATGCCTGAAAATCTAAAATTGCTTAAATCGCCTATATGTTCGTGAAAAAGTGTCTCGATACATTGGAGGGATTAGATGTACGTAAATTAATAGTATCATGAATATGTTCTTGGATTCTCGCTTTTAATTTTCTGGTGGTGCAACCCACGTATGATTTACTGCATTGTATACAAGTAAAGCAGTACACAATACGCATGGGGTTGCAATTTATAAATTGTCTAATGGAATAAGGCTTGGGGTTAAGACTACCAATAATTTGTTTAATATTCAAAGCAAATTTACATACACAGCAACGCTTATCCACACATTTGAAAAAACCCTGACATGACAACCAAGGGCGATGTATGAAGGAAGACGCGTCAAAGTGAATAGTCGAGTCTCATTTTCAATGTATAATGCGCATGATGTATGAAAGTGTTTTTTTTGCATTCATAAATGGTGTGTAAAGTTCACCGCTCCTCGCCTGTGTGTTTGGCGCATTACGGAACTAGGCGCATTAGTAATGCGCCTAACATGTATTAAGGCTATAGATAGGCTGGAAATAAAAGAAAAGTCATTAAAATAGCATGTCAGTGAATAGGAACTATGGTACTGATCTTGCTTGGTGAACCACACGTCCCAGCAAGACCTGTGGTGTGCTGGCTCTTGCTGTATGTAGAATAAAGGGTGAGAGCAGCACAAATAAATTTCAAATTTAATGTAGTAAAAATGTTACATATTAAAATCGGAAAACAACAATGGGTTTTTTTTTAATGTAAAATTTGTTTTAGATTCTATTACTTTTAATTAAATTTTATAGGAGATATTTTTATATTATTTTTATATGATAACATTTTTTATTACATTTAAATAAATTCATTTTATAAAGTTTGATAATTATTATAAATTACTTTTTATTATTGTACTGGTGTAAGTTAAGAAATAATTGGACATTTTTGTCCCTTACAGCAAATCTATCTCCTGTTCGAATCCTCAGGCTCAGACAGATCACATTGGAATAGCTCTGCCTGTCTGAGCAGTAATGCGCCTAGTTTTGCCGAACCACATTCATATATGTGTCTAATATTACGAGTGTGGTGTGACACCCCCAGAACGCCCCCAGAACGTTCCCTCATGTTAGGCGCATTAAAAAGTGTCATCTTACTAACAATGCGCCTAACACATACGTTCAGCGCATTAGACATCGTAGCTGACTCAGTTAGGCGCATTGTACGCCAGAAAAAGGATGAAAAACCCTTTCATACATGTCGCCCATAGTGTCAGAATCCCTTTGTTTGGTATGAACAAGGCTAGGTGAAAGAAGATTGCCTAAAGTCGGAGCTCTTCTAGCTGAAAAATGACAGCCTTTTTGAAGAACGGAACGTAAAATGGGATCTTGCTCTAGTATAGGAAGATATTTATTTAGAATGTTTTTCACTTGCAAAAATTCTTGACTGTAAGTGGTTACAAAAGTTGGGATAGCCTCATAATTTGTTTTTTATAAGTTTGTAACAATTGATCCCTACTTTTGTTTTTCATAACTTGTTTGGCACGACATAACATCGAATTTGGATAATGGCGACTTTTTAAATGCTCACAAACTGAAATCTCTTCTTCCATGTACAACTTATCTGGGGAGCAATTTCTTTTTGCACAAATTAATTCCCCAATAGGTATACTCTTAACTGTGTGTATAGGATGACATGAGGTAGCTTTAAGGACGGTATTTCCTGCTATACGTTTCCTATAAGTTTTACTGCTTATTGCCTTGGAAATAACATCTGCCTGTAAAAAAAAAAAAAAAAAAAAAAGACATTTCATATTGATGCCAATTTACAGTAAATTTTAAATTCAAATTATTGTCGTTAATGTGTTGGACAAAGTAAGGCACGGTCGATCACACCGCCTGCGCTGCTTACTACCATGCGACGTAGGCCTCTGGGCCTACTGCAGCGGAGTTTATGGCCCAACAGGCTTTTCAGTGGGCTCCGAACTCCGCGGCAATGGGCCTCGAGGCCTACGTCGCACCGTAGCAAGCAGTGCAGGCGTCGTAAAGTACCAATCACATTGTCTGCACTGCTGAGTGGGTACGTCAGACTCGGGCCCAATGGAGGATCCAATTACATCAATCTCATCCTCATATACTATCATTTAAAATTTGGGTATGACCTCAAGGTTTCAGACATGTAAATGAATCTAAATGAACTATATGATCCCCATACACATTTGGGATAATATTTAGGCAAACTCTGTTCATGCCTCAGCTGTGGTAATAATTGTAACGGTCTGGAGGTGGATCCACTGGACCACCGCAGGCGTTGGCGTAAGCCCACACCAGGGAGTGGAATCTAAGTGGGTCCCGGTATTCACCAGAGCACGGCACAAAGCGGGATGGTCTTGCTGCGGCGGGAGTCCACCAGGTCACTACCACTGGCGGGGCTTGCCTGCGTTGGCGGCCAAGGGTAACGAGGTACAGGATCGGCAGGCAGGCTCGTAGTCGGGGACAGGCAGGTGGTCAGGGCAGGCGGCTCTGGATCGTAGACGTAGACAGGCAGAAGGTCAGTACAGGCGGCTCTGGTTCTTGGTCGGTAAACGTAGGCAGGCGGTCGGTACACAGTAAGGCAAGACTGGAACACACTAGGAAGCTTTCACCAAAGGAATAAACACCAAGGATCCGGCGAGGGCCGGCAGGAAGAGGCCGGACCTAAATAGGAGCAGTGCCCGGCAAAGACCAATTACCGGCGCACTGCCCCTTTAAATTTCAAACAGCTGGACCCCGCGCGCCCGAGGGGGCGGAGCCACGCGACGGGAGACCGAGACTGACTGAGCAGGAGCGTGGCCGGGTAATCTTGGCGCCCTGCAGGCGATCAAAAAGTTCTGTGATCAGCGGCAATGGATAACGGTTCTTTATGGTGATCTTGTTCAAGCCCCGGTAGTCTATGCAGGGCCTCAAGGTACCGTCCTTCTTCTTCATGAAAAAGAACCCTGCCCCACGGGAGAGGGACGACTTTCGGATGAACCCCTTTCCGGAGATTCTCCTGGATGTATTCGGACATGGCTTGGGTCTCAGGAAACCGACAGTGGGTAAAACTGGGCCCCCGAGGAGGACGGGTTTACCCGGCAGTAATCATCGTGGCAAATCTATGGACGATGCGGGGGAAGACTCTCGGCTTGCCCTCTCAGAGAACACATCGGCGTACTCAAGGTATTCGGGCGGCAGCCCGGGCAACGGCTCCTGGAGGGCTGAGCGAGAGCAGGAAAGCACCGGGCGAGGTGCCACCAAACAACGCCCCCGACAGTTGGTGCCCCAACGAATAACCTCTCCAGTAGTCCAGTCCAGGATAGGAGATTGGAGCCGTAGCCATGGGAGTCCGAGGAGGATCGCCGACGAGGAGCGAGGAAAACACATAGAAGGAGATCTCCTCTTTATGCAGCGCCCCATGTGGAGGACAGAGGTTTTGGTGATCAACTGGATGGGTCGCTAAGTAGCTCCCGCGCGGATGAGATGACAAGGGGGCCTCTCCAGACGTACCACTGGAAGCCGATACTGCTTCACTAGAGCCTGGTGGATGAAGTTCCGGCAGAACCCGAGTCCAGGAACGCCGGAACTTGGAAACGGATACCAGGCTCTGACACGACCTGCACTGGCATCAACAGGCGTGGAGAGGAGGAAGTTGCACCTAGAAATGCCTCTCCCACAGATCCTAGGTGTGGGAGTTTCCCGCAGGCTTGGGACGCTTGGGACAGTTCCTCCGAAAATGCTCTGGGCTGCCACAGTAGCTGGACCAACTCTTGCTCAGAGAGGCGAGCCCGATCAATCTGCATGGGCTCGTCGGTGGGTGTTGGCGGCTGTGGCGCAGGAGGCCCCTGGAAGACCGGTGGGCCCGGTGAGGAAACCGACGAGGTTGGGTGAAATGGCGCTCTTGCTGAAGATCCTTTCCCCTTCAATGAAGCGTACATCGATGCGGGGCGCTAACCGTATCAGGTCACTGAGGGAAGACGGGAGGTTCTCTAGCTGCCAAGACGTCCTTAACTCGGCTTGAGAGCCTTTCTTGAAGGTGGCGCACAGAGTGGCCTCGTTCCAAGACAGTCAGAGGCCAGAGTAGGAACTGTAGCCGCGTAGTATCTACAGACAGGACCTCCTGGCGTAGGTTTTCGGAGGCTGTCTCAGCGGAGGATGCAAGGGCTGGTTCCTCGAAGACGTTCGGAACTTGCAGGGAACTGACCTGAAAAATCCGCCGTTCCTCACTGGATGTCTCTTTGTCCCCTAGGGGTGTAGCCAAGGCAGGGCCTTCCCGGCGAGGAGAGGAGGCTGACCATGAAAGCCACCTTCGCACGTCTTAAGACAGGAACATGATCAGCCAACCATCCACGTGCCATAGAGCCCTGGGTGATGAACCCTGCCGAGTTTCGGGTCTCCGTCGTACTTAGATGGGAGAAGGACAGCCGAAGCTTGGGACTCAGCGCATAGGAAACGTAGCGGGCAGGAACAACGTGAGTGGCGCCGGTTTGCTGCTGCTGGGATGGTGACTCGTGTTGAGCGATTGCGTTGGCTATCGAGATCACTCGATCGTCGAATGTTGCGCTATCGATCAGGTTTACGATCTTGCGCATTCGATTATGATAGGTGCTTCCATTAACGGTCTTATGGGCGAGCCACAACACAATTAATACACCCAAACAAGCTGGAGAGCTGCAATTAACATCCCACAACGTCAAACTGGATACGTGCTACAATCTTAGGCAACACACTTTAGGTTATAAAAAGTCACAGAAAAAAAGTCACAGACCTTCTACTATCCCTGTCTTGTACCACCCGCCTGGACCTTAAACCTGCATCACCACAATTTAACAAGTGACAGAAAGGCAAGTCTGATTTGAACATTTGTTACTAGAATGGACATTGAATATCCTGTCTGGGAACGCAGATGAGCCCAACCCGCATGACCCCCAGATTTAAAAAGTAGCGCAAAAAGAAGAGTCTTTCATCCACCCATTTTCGTTGAATGGACACTAACTATATCTGTCCTGTACGCAGCAGAATGACCATTAAAAACCACGTCTGACCCACAGTTTAAAAAGTGCCAGAAAAAAGAGTCTTTCAACCACCATTTGAGTTAACTGGAAATATACTGACCCAGTCAGGGCCACAGTCTGCAGTAACTGTATGACCCCAGGATCTACAATAGAGCCGCGGAAAAAGGAGTCTTTCACCCACATTTTAGTTGAACTGGACATTGACTCGACTGTCCTGTGCCAACGCGATGACCATGGCCGGAGATACAGTGGGTGCGGTGGAGAGCGGCTGGCGTCGTCAACTATTAAACAGCAGGTTAAAAGCCTGATGACGCCTAGCAACAAAAACTGTCGTGCTGAAGCAGAGTGGAGGAAGCGGAAGTGTGAGAATCCAGCTTCCTCCAGTACACAGTCAAGACCTGGGTAGCGCTTTCCCCTCGTATGTGTGCGGACCAATGCGCTTCACTTGGAAAATACTGGTGGTTAACGCTCCTGTTACACCCAGGTGCCCTTTTACTTGCATTCTTTTTCTCATTTTGACTCAACGTGCTGGAGAGAGGAAATTGTCTCTGTACCTTTGTTCTCAGTCCGTGCTCCATACTCCCTGTCCTCTGAATACCTACATACTGGTCAGAGTTTTCCTGTACTCCTTGTACAATTCAGGGGCAATTTTTTTTACAGCTATTTTGTAATGCAAGTATTTTTGTAGTTTAATTCTAGAAAAACACATTTTTAACAATAGGATGGAATCCCACCATGTCTTTGTTTCTCTTTTTTTCATTGTATAATGGTTTGATAGCTAAGTAAAAGATCCTTGCAAAACAAGTCATTGTTGCAATATGTGTCCTTAACAGTGTCCTCCTATTCTGTTTCTGACGAGCACCATACCCTTTGCAGCCACTCCTTGACAATTGTGAAGAAACAATTTTGTTAGAACACATTTTTTGAAATAGGACTGTAGTATAGCTGCATGTCCACAGCAAAATTCCCCAAACATTCAAAGCATGACCTTGAGCCACTTTGGACAATTGTGAAAAACAAATGTCTGTTAGAAACAAATTTTTTAGCTAGGACCGTAGTATAGCTGCATCAATGCACAGCAAATGCCCCCCCAAAAATTTCAACGCATAACCTTGAGCCATTTGGACAATTGTGACGAACAAATGTCTGTTAGAAAAAAATTTTTTTACGAAATAGGCCTGTAATAATAGCTGCCAATGTCACAGCACATGCCCCCAAAAATTCAATACATGGACCCATGAGCCACTTTTGACAATTGTGCAAGCACCAATGTCTATTAGAAACAACATTTTTTAGATAGGACTTAGTATTGCTGCATTTCAAAGCAAAATGCCCCCAACTTCAACGCATGGACCTTGAGCCACTTGGTCCATTGTGAAGGTAAACAAATGTCGTTAGAAACAACATTTTTTTTATAATAGGACCTGTAGTATTGCTGCATTTCAAAGCCGCATGACCCAAAAAATTATAAAAATGACTTTCTCCAGCCACGTTAAAAATTGGTGAGGGCGAAAGGCCACTTCGAAGCCACCATTTCTGTTCCAAAAGGAACCCATGAATGATTATTGCTGTATCTCACAGTACATGGACCTCCAACAAATATAAAATATGACTTCTCCAGCCATGTTAAAAATTGTGAGGGAGTAAATGGCCACTTAGAAAGCCACATTTTCTGTTCCAAAGGACCTTGATTATTGCTTATCTCAAGCTACATGACCCCAAAAAAATTTAAATATGACTTCTCAGCACTATTTAAAAATTGTGAGGGAGAAATGCACTTTAGAAGCACATTTCTGTTCCAAAGGACCATAATTATAGCTGTATCTCACAGCAACATGCCCTCAAAACCATTGACAATGCGAAATATTTAAGATAAAGTGGTAATTGGCATACGGTGTTGTCATGAAACCTTGCTGTCTTTTACAGTCTCCTCACAGCAAAAGAGAATTAAAAGAGGAAAAACAAGAAATAAAATTTGCAGTAAGAATGATTAATTTTAAAAAAAGTTTTCAAGAGGACCATTTCTGTTGGAAAAGGAAATGTGAAGTAGACCGGCAACTCATCGGTGGACCTCGGGCAATTGGGGCCAAACATCATCAGAGATCCATGCCTGCATTCCTCTTGAATGAAAGTCAACACGAACCACTATCTGTGGAAAGCGATGCGATTTGTCTGTAATGACTCCTCCAGCTGTGCTGAAGTCCGCTCAGATATGTCGTGGCTCTGGGCAGGACAATCACTCTATGGCGTGATGAGCCAGCTCGGCATTCGTTCCCTTTTGGTACCCAGAAGTCTATTGGGTCCGGACCACTGCAAAAACATCGGTGTTGAGACACGATAGTGTGCACCATGATCTTAAGCTGATCTTGTGTGTTGGATGTGGGCCCTGCATTGATGCGTTGGTGATTGGTGGTAAACAAGAGCAGAGGTCAACCATTAGGCCTCCGCCACTGGCTGCTGCTGCCGTACGTCCTACTTGGCACTTACGCAGTCCGCGTGTGATGTTGTTCCACCATGAATTTGGGGGAACGTGAAGCAGACGCAAAGATGTCTCAGTTGAACAATCAGCAAGGTCTCCAATTTCCTGATTTTACTCTCTATTTGGGTGGGGGAGGGGAAGTGCTGAGTTTTGTTTTGTACGGGGATCCAGGAGGGTGGCACCAGTAACTGTTGTTCATTTTGATGGCCTTAATGCAGAGTGATCATGTTGGAGGGAAATGGAGCATCCAAGACTCATGTGAGAGATGGAGCCTTGATTTCCCAAGCCTCTGGGTCGTAGGGGCACTGCAACTGATCTTCCTCATCTTCCTCCTTCCGCCTCAAATTCGCTGCAACCTCTTTCCAAGGGCCAGGGACGTTGGTAACATCGGTGGTCGTGGAATACTCCTCCTCCTCCTCCTTCCGCTGCCTCCGGACAGCTGCAACACAGCCTGACTTGCCTGAGATGATGCACCTGAGAGTGATGTGCCACCTGCACTAGCTCTGGACCCGACCCACTGCCTACTGATGGGACCGATGGAAATGTGAAACTGTCGGGCCTTGTGGATTTGACGGAGAGAAAGGCTCCGTGGTCACGATCTGTATCCGCTCCTCCTCCTGTCGCTGCGGGTCCTGTTGGTTTCAGAGTGTCCAACGATCGTTCCAGAACTAAGATCACCACACTGCTCATGTGACAAGGGGCATTGTCCGCACTGACCATTTTGGTGGCTTCTTCAAAACTGGCAAGGATGGTGCCAGAGCTCTTTCATGCCCTCCACTCTCGGTGGTTCAACACTCGAGGTCCGCACCGCTGCTTGTCAGGCCATGTGTCACTTCGTACTGCGTAAATAGCATTGTGCTGACTGCCACAATCCGCTGGAGCATGTGGAGGTGGAATATCCAGCGTGTTGCCCACGTCAAACAAGTGAGCCGGTTGACGGGCGAGGCGAGTGACGCTGCAACGCAGCCAGGCGGGACGAAGCCGGGTGCGAACGGCGGAAGTGCGACCTCAGACCTCGAGCCTTCGTCAGCAGGCAGTCCAGCCGGGTAGCTCTTTAGGAAATTTCGGCCGACAAGGTTTTCATGAATGTGCAGGCATGGGATGTTGCTCCGCCTACCGATCTTAAGGCGGCCCGCGATTTCGCCCGTATCGCACACCAACCTGCCTGGCACAAGGTTCTTGTCATCCTGCCCGGTGTCGGTGTTCTCTTTGCTTAGAGCCATCCCACAGCTCCTGACCTGAGTGGTGACGGTCTCCAAGCAGAATAATTTCAACACGTCCTGGTGTCTCTGGGCACGTGCTGGCCACAGAGGAACCTTGGGGGAAAAGAAAGAGCCCTGCACATCCCTGAGGTTTTTGAAGAGCATGCGCTGGAGCCTGAGAGCCCACCGTCACCCCCAAAAGACATCCCACCCAGCTCACCCAGTGAGCTGTACAGAGATATAGCGGCCTTGGCCGTTGCTTGCATAGTCCAAGTTGTCGGTGTGAGTGGACTTTGTCGGACCACAGATGCAGACCAACGCGCTTGAATGAAATTTTAGATGACGTGGGTGGGCCAGGGCAGGGACGGCTTTTTGGCCTGTCGGCATTGGTCTTAGGGGGGCGGCGCGGGGCCATGACGTGGCGGGAACCATTTTGTCCCCAGACGGAAAGGCAACATTTCCAAGGCCAAAAGCCTGGCAATGCCGACATCGGGCTTTTGGCTTTGGGATGGTTTGGGTTAAGTGATTTTTCTGCTCCCAAACTGGAAGAACAGAAGGCTGCTGCTGCTGGCCGTCAGGTCGTCAAACTGGCGGAAGGAGAAGGGGTGTTAGGATGGGTTCTCTGGTGGTGTGGTGGTACGGGCGACGTGTGTGGAGGCTGAGCGGAGGCTGTCCCTGGATCATGACTCTGAGAGCCATGGGCAGCTGAGGAAGTTGGGTTGTGGCGGAGGAGGAGGGAGGCGGAGACCAGGGGCAGGGGGGGGGGGGGGGGGGGGGGACGGAGACGAGGGTGTGACAATGGTTGGAGGCCGGCGTCGGTCTGGCCTTTTTTGGCCAAGTGTTCCTCCATTTCAATTCATGCATTCGCTGCATGTGACTAGGACATGTGGTGGTGGGCTTAACCACTTACAGAGTTCTTGCCTTACTATGGTTTACGGCAAAGGCGGCATATGACATCGGCTGGGTGAATCAGAGGCTTGCTCAAAGAAGGCCAGGCTGAGAGGTCCTGGACTTTTTTGACCGGCGATAAGCGAGGAGCGGGTATTGCGCTGAGTGGCTGGCGGAATCATATCAGCGGACTTCTGCGGGATCCGCTTCCCTTTTTTTGAGGCGGGACCCAGTACTGACACTAACCCATCGTCTTCCTCCTCTTCCTGTGCTGAAGCGCTCGCCAAGCAAATTCTGCTGAAAAGACCACATGGATCGTCAATGTCATCATCATCATCATCAAACAAGGTCCTTGGTCGTCATGACTTTCTGCATCCAGGGAGCTGCGGGCTACACGCAAGGGCACTGCAAGCGTTGACGACTCGCCCGGGATTTTTGCCGATGGGACGGCTTCCTTCACCTCCTTGATGGCATCAGTAACTGGGCGTCAGAGCAGACTAAATCATCCTCTTGATCTTTTAACATGTTTCTGGACCCCAACCGCATTTTGTCATCAAAGAGGTTCCGCGACATTGGATTATCCACAGTGGTGGTACCGAATTGACATTTGGGCTGCTTCATGTTGGATGGATGCTGATGATGTTGATGACGACATTGTGGCGTGACTGCTGGAGGACGAGGATGGTAAGACTGCTAGATGCAGGTGGCATTAACCACGGAAGGACAGATTGGCGACGCTGTTCGTTACTGAGTTCACAGGGCCCTGACCCAGCAATGAGGCCTGACGGCCTGCAACTGACGATCCGCTGGGCATGCGTCATGTTTATGTGGCCAGCACTGGAAGGAGCACCCTTCTCTGTACCTCTGACCTCATGTGCTTACCCCCCTTTGCTCGCTTACCACCTGCATTTCGTCCATGTTCATAATATAAAAATTTGAGAAGGTATGGAATAGTTTTGGAAAGTCTCTTATTAAAAGGACGGCAAATCAAGCTATTCTCAAATCTTCAATCAAAACCAAAATTGCTGGATTACAATTTAACTGCACGTGTCTATCAACAAATCTGGACTGGGCAAAAGTCAAATAAAAACCGTATTGTTTTTGTTTTGGTAAATTAAAGGTATTTTTGCACCTTTCAATTCACTGTGGTGAATATAGAATTGGCTGTTTTTTTTTTTTTTATGTTTTTAGTGGATGCTGCGTCAATGAACAATGCTGGGTGTGCAAAAGTCAAAAAACACGTAACTGTTATGTTTTCGTATAAGATACACGGTATTTTTTGCACCTTTCAATTCACCTTGTGGTGAATATAGAATTGGCTAGTTTTAAGTTTAGTGGATGCTGCGTCAATGAACAAACTGGGGTGGAAACGTCAAAAAAACACGTAACTGTTTGTTTTGTTATAAATAAACGGTATTTTTTGCACCTTTTCAATTCACCTGTGGTGAATATAGAATGCTGTTTTTAAGATTTACGTGGATGCTGCAGTCAGATGAAACAATGCTGGAGTGCGCAACAAAAGTCAAAAAACCACGTAACTGGGTTATGTTTTCGTGATGATACACGGTATTTTTGGCAACAACCAACCGGTGCTGGACTACCAGATTGCTGGATTGTATTTAACTGCAAGGTGGGATATATCAACAGTCACAGGTTAGATGGGTAAAATTAAAAAGAAACACATATCTGATCTGTATATGATAATAAAAGTGGAGTTTTGCACCTAACTAACGAGACCTGGCAGTTACTAGAAACGGCATGTGTACTCCAATATAAGTTATCAGGCTGCCAATATCCAGGAGAATATTTCACTAGCAAACTTGTTAATAATAAAGATATTACACTACAATGTTACACTAAGTTCGTGGTGAACTTTATCCAGTGTTCTTTATAGATAGAGTTGTCTGTGTTCGCCGTGGGGGCCCCCCCTTGCTCCCCCCGCCGTGAATTTACAGCGGTAAGATGCTGCTTTTTTAACATTCTCTAGCTAACTACAGAAAATCTTCAAATCTTAATATAACTAAATTGGAAGGATCACAGCTAATAGTAGAGGTTTCTCTGTGCAGAAATAGACTAATTCGCTGAGCTGTTTGGCCACAGACAGAAGCACGAGTCCTATCCCTTGAGCCGTGAGAGACACTGAGGCTGAAACAGCGAAACGCTGTTCTATGTAAAACGAGGTCATGTGATTTTTCCAGCAATCGCAACATAACATCCCAGTCATGACGCATCACACCCACACATCTCACCCTGCTTATTTGTAATTGCATTTGCTGGCCGCAAAATTACAGGGCAAGCGCCGAAAAAGGCGCGATCTAATAGATGCATGTCAGATTTTACCTTAATTATCGCCATGATCTGAAATTTTGATCACCATAAAAACCTTGCCGATTTTCAACTTTGTCGATAAAAATCGTCACACTAATTGTGACCGGCGTTGCTGCAACATGGAGGATAGCTGGGTAAGTTTGCTGCGCCTGTTGACGAGTAGCTGTGCTGGCGGGCAACAACGGTCCTCAGATCGCCTGGCTGGCTAACGGCACCTTTGGCGGAATCCATGCCGGATCGACTGTAACGGTCTGGAGGTGGATACTGGACCACGCTGGCGGATAAGCGTAAGCCTCACCAAGGAGTGGAATTAAGTGGGTCCGGTATTTCCCAGAGGCCGCCGCAAAGCGGGATGGTGTGCGCGGCTGGCGAGTCACCAGGTCACTACCATCTGGCGGGGCTGTTGCTGGGTGGCGGCAAGGGTACCGAGGTACAGTGTCAGAGGCAGGCTCGTACGTCGGGGACAGTCCGGAGTCGGAGGCGGATCAGGTTCCGTGGTCGGTAAACGTTGGAGTACGGTCGGTACACGGTATTAAGCACGCTCGGAACACATAGGAAGCTTTCACCAAAGGAATAAAACACCAAGATCTGGCGGAGGGGGCGGCAGGAAGAGGGACCGGACCTAAATAGGACAGTGCCCGGGCAAAGACCACTTACGGCACCACTGCCCCTTAAATTCAAACAGCCGGGCCACGCGCGCCCTAGGGGGCGGAGCCACACGCCGGAAACCGAGACTGACTGAGCAGGAGCGTGGCTGGGAAAAGGGGAAAGCGGCGGGGGTCGGGCATGAGCGGACCCGAACCCGACATGCGGGACGGGGCTCCGCTGGAAGCAGGAGCACGGGCGCGCCTGCACCCCGGGACAGAGGTCGCAGGGGCGTCCGTGACAATAATAATGTCCATTTGACTAACAAAAGGTAAAAAGGTATGATAACCCTCTCACTTAATCCCTTGTGCCATGTTGATACTCAGGCAGCCAGAAATCTTTCAATCCTTCTCAATCTCCTGACGAACTACATGTAGGGAGAGGTAATTGAAGATGTTTTCTAAATACATTGCTTTGTTGATTTTCCTTTGATCATGAGATAAAGAAGATTTTATCTCCTTCTAGGGCACACAAGTTTCTGGTTACCACCATCTTTCTCCTCACCTCCCCATGTTCTCTTTTTTCTCTAATTGCTCAAGAGCCGGCTACTGCCGTATCTTGATAAAAGGCTTAGAGCAGGAAAATAACACTTAAACAGTGACTGATAACTGATTAAAACCTGTGTAATTTAATTTAGGAAAAAAAAAAATATCTGAAAATTAAAATATACAACAAATGTACAACATGCAAAATCCTGACCCACAGACCAACAATTGGCGGAACGAAAATCAACTTAAAATCTAAAATTATAAAAAATATATATTTTGTTAGATTTTACTTACAAAAAATTTAAAAATATTAACTAAATTTTATAATTAACATAATTTTTCATTACAAATATATAAAATCGCAATTTATAATACCATATTTATCTTGTTATTTTTTATTATTTTTGTGGTGTTAGTTGGGAAATAATTGATATTGTTTTGTCTATTGTCAATTACATTTGGTCTACTGCAACTTTGGGCTCAGCCTCGCCCATTTGAAATTGGTTTGGATTGTTATTGGGAAGGGAAATAAATATATATTTTTTTCTATACATTTTTTCTAATGCTTTTCTAATGAAGTTTGTGGTGAAAAATATTATTACACACATTATTATTATAAGCTTAGCTCAAACAACAGATATACTCCAAGATGGCGCCTGCTTCTTGGACTCACCACCCGACCACGACGGCACCATGGATCTTTGGTGGAAAGATCTGTGACCATATCTGGAGAACTCCAGAAGTTCAATAGTTGCAGACTCATCCTGATGGATGACAAGAAACAAAGACCTAACCTACGCACCTCTGAAAAGCAGGGTGTAAAGCCATAGTATGTGTTACATTGAAAAGAATGAGGCCCGTCTGCGCTTGCTTAGCACACTGAGGAGGAAACTCAATACCAGGCGCTATTCGTGTTTGTTTGTAATTTCTTCACGCCGACAATCAGTGTTCAATTTGGACAGAACTAATCGCGCAGTGTACCCCTGAACCCCAACATTATATTTTTGCGTCTCATTCTGTCGAGTCACGTTCATAAATGCCTAATCTTATGAATGAGGTGTGACACGCCCCCTTAGAATTGGTATAGTGTCCAGGATGTTGAATGTATGCCAGTTTTTGGCGAAAGACCTTTTATACAGCTGTGGGACAGGGGCAAAGACAATTTTTTTGGGCGGACATAACGGCAAAAAACTGGCACAGCCCCGTTCATACATGTCGCCGTTAGTCTTTATGAATGTCCCTTCACCAAATAACCCTACATCCTTTGTCTGTAAGTGTGAATATGCTTTATTATAAAATATGGAGTTCCTCTAAGTACAGTAGAAGAGAAAAGAAACAGCTCACCTGAAATCCTGGATGTACTTCATTCAGCTGCTGCACGGCCAGGGGGGCTAACCCTTGAAATCTGATCCAAAACAATAGCAAATAGCCAGCGTGATGATGTTAACAGAGTTCATCCAAGCGGTGTAAAGTGGCAATAAAATTCTTGTACCTTTATTTATACATTGTTAAAATCCATTCCTCTCCTGAGGCCAATATGACGGGAAACGTCTTACTAGCGTAAGGGTCACGTGACCCGAAACTAGTCGCTCAGTTCTTCCAGCTAAACTTTACAGCCCGAGTGCACGCTAAGCGCAAGACGTTTCCCGTCATGTTGGCTCAGGAGAGGAATGGATTAGTAAACAATGTATAGATAAAGGTCAAGATTTGTGTATTCTGTCCTCCCCCCCAACTTTACACCGCTTGGATTGAACTCTGTTAACGATCAGCAAGTGCTGCTATTCCTCTAAGTACATCTTGGTATAATCACCAGAACCACAAACACATATCAATTATACCTATAGCTCCACTGATATTATCTCCAGAGGCTTATCAGATTGATTATGGTTTCACAACTTCTTTAGCAGAGAGTTCTTATGGTTGTATGTCTTGTCTAGTTGTTCAAGCTCTTCATAGAGGTAGCCTCTGTTCCCTTTTAGCCTGGGCCACCGTTGGTGGGCTTGGATTAAAGAAATTACCACCACCAGGCCCAGGACTGGACATAGGGCAAACCGGGCATTTTGCCCGGGCGGGTGCCGCTAGGGTCCAGGGCCGCAAGGGCAGGGCCCGGAGTCGCCGACGAGGAGAACGGTGTTCCCCACGGCGGGCCCCGAGTGCTGGTCTGTGGCGCGGATTACAGGCGGCGCAATGGGTAGCATCAGCGACAGGACCCCCTGTGGCAGAGAGTGGACACGACAGGCCCCCCCTAGCACAAGGGCTGCAAGGCCAGGGTCATACGGACTGCAGAGATGGCAAAACTCTCCAGGCTCCCTGAACTGGTCACCAGAACACATGAAATCATATCCATTCAAGACGGGCAGCCATCATGTGGCCGCCGCCTGCACTGCGACATGTGTTGCAATCACGACAAGGACTGAACTATCTGGGATTACTGATCCCGTTGTTCAGCTCACAGTGAGGACGCGTGGCAGGCGCGCGGATGTAATGACGTCATCGCTGCGCCATGCTCCTCGGACCCCGCACTCTGAGTGAGCGAGCCCACAACGCGCTCCAGAGTGAGTAAGAGGACGGGACAGCAGGTGTCAGGGTGGTGAGTATTAACGTTTTTATGATGTTCGCGTTTAAACTACTTTCTGTCACTGGCTAGCCGTATACTGCCCCTTGCCCATGG
Organism: Phyllomedusa bahiana; assembly: GCA_025379985.1. Classification (NCBI taxonomy): domain Eukaryota; kingdom Metazoa; phylum Chordata; class Amphibia; order Anura; family Hylidae; genus Phyllomedusa; species Phyllomedusa bahiana. The sequence goes on along the minus strand of JAODAL010019747.1, from coordinate 6,531 downwards.
CTATATACCTGCCCCTGCCTCTGCTGCCTTACATGCCCCTGCCTGGCTATATACTGCCCCTGCACTGGCTGCCTATACTGCACCTGCCCTGGATGCCTATACTCCCCCTGCCTGGCTATTATACTGCCCCTGCCGTGGATTATACTGCCCCTGCCCTGGCTGCCTTATACTGCCCCATGCCGCCGTGAGCTATTATACTGCCCTGCCCTGGCTTGATATACTGCCCCACTAGACCCTGAAGTGGCCACTTGTGTACTGCTGTCCTGCCCTGGCTGCGCGCCTATACTTTGCTCCAGCGCACCCTGGCTGCCTATATACATGCCCCTGCAAAGCATGCCGTTATACATGCCTCTGCCATGGCGATATTTACTGCTCCCTGCCCTAGCTGCATTACTGCCCCTGCCATTGGTATGTATACTGACCCCTGCCTCTTGGTCTATATAATGCCCCCTGCCCTAGCTTGCCTATGACTGCTCTGCCCGGGGGTGCACTATATACTGCCCCTGCCCCTAGGCTGCTATACTGGGGGGGGCCTCCCCCCCCCCCCTCCACTATGCCCTGGCTAAATAAGCTCGACCCTGCCCTGGCTTGAAATATACTGGACCCCATGCCCTGGCTAGTATACTGCCCCATACTGACCATTTTAATAGGAATCCCTGCATCTGTCCTGGCTATATACTGCCCCTGCCCCTGGCATTATACTGCCCCTGTCTGTGCTGCCTGGATGCTATTACTGCCCCTGCCTGGCTATATGACATGCCTCTGCCCTCCTAGTGTGCCTGTATACTGCCCTGCCGCTGGCTTGTATAACGTGCCACTGCCCTAGCTGCCTATACTGCCCCTGCCATGGCTATAGAGAACTGACCATTGCACTGCAGTGCCTATACTGCCTGCCCTGTCTATACTACTGCCCTGCCCTGTCTATATATGCCCCTGTCCCTGGCTGGGCCTATATAGCCTGCCATGCTATATACTGCACCTGGCCCTGGCTATATGCCTTGCCCTTGCCCTGGATGGGGGGCCCTATAATAGCCTATACCCCTGGCATACTATACACTGCCTCTGCAGTGGTCTTGGCCTGTATAATAGCCTCTTGCCCTGGCTATTATTCTAGCCCCTGCCATGGCTTGACCTATATTGATAAGAAGCCTGCCCTGGGTATTATACTGGGCCACTGTCCCCTGGCTGCCTTAATAGCCCTAGCCATGGCTATATACTGCCCCATGCCTGGCTGCCTATAATGCCCTGCCCTGGCTATATACTGCCTCTGCCCTGGCTATATGATGCCCTGCCCTGGCTATTTTGATGCCGGCCATGGTACTGATACCTGCCTGGCTATATGATGCCCTTGCTCGGGACCCTATACCCTGCCCTGGCTACCTATACCTGCCTGGCTATATGATTGCCCTTGCCCTGGACATACCTTTTACCCTGCCTCTGGCTATATGATGCCTCCTGCCCTGGCTATGATTACCCTGCTGGCTACCTATATCCTGCCTGGCTATATGATGCCCTGCCTGGCTACTATGCCCTGCCTCTGACTACCTATACCCTGCCCTGGTATATGTTGCCCTGCCCTGGATACTTATACCTGCCGGCTACCGATACCACTCCTGGCTAACCTATACCCTGCCTGGCTTACCTGTAAATTACAATGTCTGGACTATTGAGATGCCTCCTGCTACTGGTACCCTGCCCGGGCTACTGATACCTGCCTATGGCTACTGATGCCTCGTGCCCTGGCTTCTGATTCACCTGACCTGGCTACTGATGACCTGCCTGGCTCTATACCCTGACATCTTGGCTATATGATGGCCCTGCATGGCTACCTTTGCCCTGCCCTGGATATATGTATCCCTGCCTGGCTACCTATTCCCTGCCCATGGCTTATGATGCCTGCCCTGGCGAACACTATGCCCTGACCCTGCGCTATATGGATGCCCTGCCCTGGATAAGATATAAGAATATCAACATGCCCTTGGATATATGATGCCCTAGCCCTGGCTAATGTTATGCCCATAGGGACCCTGGCTATATGATGCCCCTGCCTGTGATATCCTATAACCTGCCAATGGCGATATGATCACTGCACCTGGATATAACCTATGAACACTGCCCTGATAGCGATATGATGCTATTGCACCGTGGCTATATGATCCCCTCCCACACTGGCAGATTCTCACTATTACCCTGCCCTGGCCTATTTGAGATCGCTCTGACCTGGTTCCTATAAACATGCCGGCTTTGAATGTTGCTATTGCAAGGGAGAAAGATAACAATTGACCCTGGCTTGTCTGTGCCTGCCAGGGCTTTATGATGCCCTTGCCATGGCTAATTATGCCCTGCCATGGCTATATGTTGCCCTGGCCTCTGGATACCTATACCATTCCCCCTGGCTATATGAATGCCCTGCCCTGGCTATCTCTATACCTGCCCTGGCTTTAATGATGACCGCCCTGGATGCCTATATCCTGCCCTTGGCTGCCTATAAATAGCACTGCCTACCTATACCTGCCTTGGCTGCCTATAATAGCCTGTACCCATACACTGCCATGGGCTGCCCTATCCCACACTGTCGCTGCCTGCCTATATACTCGTCCCTGTCTGCCTATAGTGTGCTCTGTTGCCTGGTATACTGGCCCTGTCTGCCTGTTTACTGTCCCTGTGTATTACTGTCCTGGGGCAACCTGCATAGGGCCTGCCTGCTGCATACTGGCCCTGCCTGTCTTTACATAATGGCCCTGACTGCCTAATGGGGGTTCTACCTATTTACATGCCTATTATCTTGACATTTTTTTAATTTTCTAGATTTTTGGGTCCTAACAGACGCTGTTTGGAGGATTTGATTGGAAAAGTGCTGGGAAGCGAGCGGTGTCTAAGAATGTATTGGTTGTAATGCTACAGGGAACGATGTTAGTGACCACAGTAGAATGAGAAGACATTTGCCGATGCTGGTACCGAACAGAGGAGAAATGGGAAGGTGAAACGGATCATCAGAGAAGACGTCATGGAGGTTTGGGCCAGAAAAGAGAAACGGAGAAGACGATACAACTCCCATCAGAGATGACGTCTCTGTGAGTCCCTGCTGTCAGGGGTATGTTTACTTCTGTTTGTTGAGTCAGTGCTGTGTGTTTCATGTATTGGTGACGGACTCTGGGGATGTGATTGGTGGGTTGTGGTTATGCTGGTGCATTATGTAGTGTCAGTAGTTGGGGGGCTGTGTCCATGATTGTTTAAAGCAAGTGCACACCTGACTCTGTGATGAGGGGTTTTCTTCTGCTCCACTGTTTCTCTCTTGCTTGTTTGTAGGGGGACATCTCACACAGGAGCGGCATTTGGTGCATTTTTTTATGCGTTTTTTGTGGAGTAATGTTTCTTCAGCATTAGTCTGCTCTGATCCTTTGTTTTCTGCACAACAACCGCCTCACCGAGAAAACCCATGTGCAAAAATGCACCCAAAAACGCTCCGTGTGGGAATGCAGCTTTATTAGTGTAGTTTTATTTTAGATCAGTCGGCGAGGTGCGAGAACAGAAGGGACGATTTTTTTTAAGCGATATTTCGTATGTGGGCATCTGCGCTGGGGGATTGGTGCCAGGGCTGATTTTTATTCCCAGTCCGGCCCTGCCCACCACCATGTGGTCTACATCCCTTCTATAAGTAGGAGTTAGCATTAACTTAAAAACACTTCAGGAGGATGGATCACAGATGCTAGTTTATTTGATAACCTCACAGAAATATGTATATGTCGTCTGTCTCTCTCTCTCTATCTTTCTAAGTGAATGCATTTTCCAAGACTATGCAAGCTGAAATTTGGATATGGTAGAATAAAACACTTTTTCCCTTTAGTGAGTGCTGCAAAAATGTTTTCTTATTAATTATTAAGGGACCGAAGTGTCATTATTTCACTGACACCCCTATTTTTGTTGCATCTATCTATCTATCTATCTATCTATCTATCTATCTATCTATCTATCTATCTATCATCTATCCAATATCTATCTATCTATCTATCTATCTATCTATCTATCTATCTATCTATCTATCTATCTATCTATCTAGAGATAAACAAGTATTTAACAAGTCATAGATTTCCATAAATGAAGTTATGTGTAATAATGAGAAATGACACACAGAGAAAGTATTGAACGCGCTTACTGAAATGTATTTAATACTTCGTACAAAAACCTTTGTTGGAAATGGCAGCTTCAAAATGCCTTCTGTATGGAGAAATTAGACACCTGCATTGCTCAGCAGAGATTTTGGCCCATTCTTCTATCCAAACACTCTTCAAATCCTGAAGCTTCCGTTGGCTCTTTTTATGAATTCTGAGCTTTAGTTCCTTCTATAGATTTTCTATTGGATTCAGGTCATGTGATTGGCTGGGCCATTCCAGAAGCTTTATTTTCTATCTCTGAAGACAATTGAGAGTTTCCTTTGCTTTGTGTTTTTTCTTGGTTGCTGAGTCTTGGTCTGAAGAAAAAGCATTAGTTAGGCATCCTATCCTAAATACAGCAGAAAAACGTATTATTTCCAGTGCTAAACCGATGATTCTACCCTTTTTCTTTTGCAGGTTCCCATTCACTTAGAATAAATTTAAAATTTTTAACACTTTAAATATTTTTCACTGTGCTGAAAAAACCTCCTCCCTTATTCTAGAGATGGGCGAATTGATTCTAACGAAGGGGTTTTTGTTTAAAAGGAAAAACTTCGGTTGGGAAAACGAAGAAATTTGGGTACTTCGGGTGAACGAAGTGTGTTTTGATTGATAAAATGGCTGCGGCACATGGCGTACTGGGGCAAAGAACTCTGGGGAAAAAGGGGCGCCTGCTGACATGTGCAGGGGTGAACCAAAGAGCCCGGCGGGGATTCGTGCGTCCCCCGCACTATATAAGTCCGGGCGCGAGGGGGGAGCTCACCCCCTTTCCATTTTGTGCTAACGGGGGGGTTTTCCCTGCGGTGAACTCTTTAAGAATTTGTTTTTTTTTTATAAGGATTTCTGTGGGGTGTTAGCTTGTCTCAGGACTGTTCCTTAATGTTTTAATTTCTAATTTTTTGGGTTTTGGGTCTGAAACCCAGTGCCCTTTCCACCCCAGCTGCATATCATTAAATTTACCCAAGGGGGGTCTAACCCAGTTCCGTTTTTTATTCATTTAAAAAAAAACAGCTTTTTTTTAAAAATCAAATCCCACTTCATTTTTTGGCTGCTCAACTATTGCGCAATTTACATCCGGGTTTTATTAAGCGTTGTTTTGCTGGGTGCTGACCCCAAGAAAACCGTCTTTTTCCAACCCAAAATATAAAAATTTTTTTCCTGTAGCCTTTTCAAAGAAAAAAGGGTTAATTAAATGTATTTTTGTTGTGTGGGTAGAAAAAAGCAATTGTAAAACACTACAAAGCTACTTTTTTTTTTGGGGGGCTCAATTCTTTGGCGAAATTTTAAACCCAAAGGGGTTAAATTAAAGCATTGTTTTGGGTGTGCTGACAAAAATAAACCGTCTTTTTCAACGCCAAATTATGTAAATTTTTCCTGTAGCCTTATTCACAAGCAAAGGTTAATTACAACTGTATTCTCTTGTTGTGTGGCGTAGAAAAACATGCAATTGTAACACGCTACAAAGCACTATTTTGTGCGGCTCAATTCTTTGGCGCAATTTACTTCCAGGGTTAATTAAGCGTTGTTTTGATGGTGTGCTGACAAAAATAAACGTCTTTTTCAACGCCAAAATATATAAATTTTTCCTGTAGCCTAATTCACAAGCAAAGGTTAATTACAACTGTATCTCTTGTTGTGTGGCGTAGAAAACACGCAATTGTAACACGCTACAAATCTACTATTTTGTGCGGCTCAATTCTTTGGCGCAATTTACACCCAGGGGTTAATCAAGCGTTGTTTTGCTGGTGTGCTGACCCCAAGAAAACAACATTTTAAACGCCAAAAAATATAAATTTTTACTGTAGCCAAATTAAAAAGCAAAGGTTAATTACAACTGTATATCTTGTTGTGTGGCGTAGAAAAAAAGCAATTGTAACACGCTACAAAGCTACTAGTTTGTGCGGCTCAATTCTTTGGCGAAATTTACATCCAGGGGTTAATTAAGCGTTGTTTTACTGGTGTGCTGACAAAAATAAACCGTCTTTTCAACGCCAAAATATATACATTTTTCCTGTAGCCTAATTCATGTCCGAAGGTTAATTAAGCCTGTTTGTGCTTTTACATTTAGTAAAACACACAGTATTTTTAAACGACACATACAAGTAAATTTTTCCTGGCCATTTGTGGAGCGCAATTTATATCCAAGGGTTACCCAAGCTTGTTACTGGGTTCATTTGGAGTCAAAAACAGGGTGTATATTTTTCATATAAAGATATCATAATCAATCAGTGTCTGTACATTTTCGAAAAAACAGTATGTCAGACAGAGAAGTCGCAGGCTCTGCACCTGCGAGTGGCAGTGGCACAAACATTCCTGAAACAGGCCCAGGTCGCAGCACAGCAAGGGGAGTGCGCTGGGGTCACTCGGTGAGAAAGCC
>JAODAL010019746.1:0-71182 GCA_025379985.1 Phyllomedusa bahiana | reverse complement strand
GGGGGTGCCCCCCTCACCCTTTTGTGCGGGCCCCCTCAATTTTGTGCACCTTCCTGTGAAAGCCCCCTCCCCCCCCTGTGCAGCCTCTTTCCATCCTTATGCAGCCTCCTTCCATCCTTATGCAGCCTTCCTCCAACCTTGTGCAGCCTACCTCCATCCCTGTGCATCCTCCCATTAGCCCTGCGCAGCCTACCCTCTGTAGCCTCCCCCCAAATTTGACCAGCCTCGTTCCATCCCTGTGCAGCTTACCCTGTGCACCCTCCCTCCATCCTTGTACAGCCTCCCTCCTTCCCTGTGCAGCTTATCTCCATCCTTGTGCAGCTTTCCCTGTGCAAGCTCCCCCAAGCCCTGTGCATTCTCCCTCCAGCCTGTGCAGCCTCCCCCATCCCTGTGCAGCCTCACCTGTGCAGCCTCCCGCGAGCCCTGTGCAGCCTACCTTGTGCAGCCTCCCTCCAGCTCTGTGCAGCCTCCCTCTAGCCCTGTGCAGCCTACCCCAGCCCTGTGCAGCTTCCCTCCATCCCAGTTCAGCTTCCTTCCATCCATGTTTAGCCTACCCAGTGCTGTTCAGCCTCCCTACACCCCTGTGCAGCCTTCCCCCACCCCTGTGCAGCCTTCCCCCACCCCTGTGCAGCCTTCCCCCACCCCTGTGCAGCCTTCCTCCACCCCTGTGCAGCCTCTCTCCAGCCTTGAGAAGTCTCCCCCCAGGCCTGTGTAGCCTCCCCCACCCCTATGCAGCCTTCCTCCAACCCTGTGCAGCCTCTCTCCATCCTTGAGAAGTCTCCCCCCAGGCCTGTGTAGCCTCCCCCCTGGATCACCATGAGCACCAGGAAGTGTTGAAGCATGGTTGTTGTTTCAAAAAGATCTGGAGGTATCCTTTACAGAAGCACAAATGATACATAAAAACTTTCTTCTCTTAATCTGGGTGCAGGGGAATCTTATGTTATTCACTTTTTAGGTCAATTTACTTCTTATTAGACAATTAAAAATTGTCAGTACTTAATTATTGTCAATACTGGGAGTAGTTTACTGATAAAAAAAATGGGTGGAAAACATGTTGATTAGTAACGAGCGAGCAGTAAAAAGTTCTAGTTCAATTAAAACCTCAAACTTTAGTGTGTTCGTTTTGAGGTTCTATTCGAACTAGAACAGTAATCCCACTAAAGTCTATGGGAGAAGATGTTCTGGTTAATTTTTATACCTATACAGGTGAGGAGAAGCTGGAATTACCATCCATGACAGTAAACTGGATACGTGGAACAATTTAGTGAAACAAATTTGGCTTTAAGAGTGACAGAAAACAATTGAGAGGCTAAAATACTTCATTCCTTTCAATGGCTAACTGAAAAAAATGAGGACAGCTTGCAAGCGGGGGTGTAGCTATAGTAGGTGCAGCAGTAGCAGTTGCTATGGGGCACTGCATCCTGAGGGGGCCCAAAAGCCCCTTAGACACATAGGAGATTTGGAGTCGGTGTGTTATACAATTACTGAACCCCAAAACTGCAAAAACTAAACTTTTGGGCACTGAGTATTATTTAGCAAATCCAAGCTGTATAATATATATCCATGTAGATGAGAGTTAGGCGTTATGTGAACCTACAAATGTCACCAAATAACAGCTTTTGGGTGTGGGAAAGATGCAGCCAGCAATACCAAACTTCCTAACTATTGATGTCTATGGAGAGGAAAATGCTATCTAAGTAACTAAGAGCAGTCTGTTTAGTACAGAGAGTGAACTGAAAATGACATTAACAAGGCAATACAGAGAAATATATATATAACATGGTCATGTGATTTTAGCAGCCATTGAGAGCCCTACACCTCAGCATTGACGTTTTTTTTTTTTTAAAACATGTTTTATTGAGGAAGAAACTGTACACACACATGTAGATATAAAATAGCGAGCTATGAATGCACAAGTCTTAACAAATTATAAGTGCAAATCATCTTATACAAACAAGTACAGCGTGGTAAAGTCACATTTCTCCTAAATTTTCTGAACAATTTTCTCCCCAACCTGGAAACCAAATCCTCCCCCCACCCCAAACTGGTCCCTTAAGGTGTGCACCCTACCCTCCGACTTTAGACCCCGACATCCAGGTTCCCTAGATTTCCTCTCAGCTTCTCTACAAGATTGTATTCAGTGTATTTGAATGGTTCTATCAATGTTCTAATTTCGTCTGGATTGTACTGTTTAGAAATAAAAGAACCCCATTTCTTCAAGAACCTCCCTGCCTCTGCATCTTTATTGTTTATCGCCTGAAGTTTCTCTAGGTAGAGAATTTGGCGAAGGCATTCTATAAGTTCTGGTAAGGTCGGAACCGAGTTGTCTATCCAAATGCCCTTAAGATGCATTTCTTTGCGCCAGCAGAGTTACATGAACTCCTTTATTCCCAACAAGGGTCCCTCGCCTGCGACTCCTCCTAATTTGCTACAGTAGCATAGTGGAATAGCATCCCTTGTGGAGTCAGGGGAAGTGAACACTCCCAAGTGTCCTCCAGGTATTTTTTTACTTGCTGCCAAAATCTAATGATGCCAGGACATTGCCACATACAGTGAAATAAATCAGCCTTAACCAGCCCACACTTAGGGCACGCCGTGAGATGAGAAGGTCTGCTTGGGCCTGGAGGTATAGTGAAGGCATATATGGCTTTGTGTGCTAACCTGAACGGTATTTCTCGCCATTGCTCACTAACTATAGCTTTTCGCACTATTTGTAGACCCTTTAGTATTTTGTGAGGTAACTCAGTGTCGCCTATTCTGTCCTCCCAATACCCAAAGAGCTTTGGCTCCAACTTCTCACTGCCTTTGGCTAAGAATATGGAGTATAACCTAGACAGCAAACCCTTGCTCTCGCTTGGCTTAGTGGCTCAGCAAATTCCTTTGTCTCTCCCAATGACTGTAGATGGGTGACATTTGCCCTGCAAAAAATGATACCAATTGCAAATACTGGAAGATCTTTTTTAAATCCCCCAAAAGAAAATTTTGTTTTTCACCTCGTCCCATGTGATAAAGAGCCGAGGGTTTCGCCCCAGCAGGTCCCCAATACCTGACTCCCCTTGCTTCCACGCTTGGAACAGCTTGTTTTTCCCTACCCGGGCGGAATGAAGGAAGGTCCCAAAGAGGAGTATGCTGTGAGATATACATGGGACGCCTAAATAGCTTTCTTGTGTGCCTCCAAGTAGCCCACGTGTCTTTCAACATGGTAATACACCTGACTCCCTTTGGAAATAATCTCAGCGGAAAATTGCAGAATTTGCCGTCAAACTCACCCTTGGTATGAGCTGTGATTCTAGTTCTGTGTTGGAAAATAAGTCCGAACCATCTAACCAGTCCCGCACATGTCTCCACATAGCAGCCAAATTAGAGAATCTAATGTTGGGTAACTGCCCCCCTCCCTGTAGCCTATTCTTTAGACAGTTTCTCGAAACTTTATGCGTGGCCTCTTGCCTTTCCAACCAAACCTCGAAAAGGCCCCCCCCGCAACCTATTCACATCCGCGTGTGTTTCAGCAAAAGCGGTATGTTTTGCAGAGGATAAAGTAGTCTTGCAAAGCTTATCATCTTGATCAATTGGATCCTGCCTGAGACAGAAAAAGGGAAGACCCTCTCCATTTTTCCAGTTCCGTTGTGATTTTTGTGATTAGAAGAGGATAATTGAGATGGTACACCGATGTTCCTCTTGTCCCAATCTTGATCCCTAAGGAAGTCAGGTGGGAACGCACTACCACCACCTCCAGAGTATGCGTAGGGATAAATTGCGTTCCCTAACGGCAGCAGTTTGGCATTTATCTTTATTTATCTTAAAACCTGAGAATTCTCCAAATTTGGAAAGGATCTCCAACCACTCCTTTAAGTGACCTACGGGTCATTCATGAAAAAAAGGGATGTCGTCTGCAAAACATACCAACTTGACTTCCTTGGATCCCACTGAAATCCCTCTAAAGCGTTCGAGTCAGAAAGGTGTTGCGCCAATGGCTCGAGGGCAATATCGAAAAGCAACGGGGAAAAGCGGGCAGCCCTGTCTCGTCCCCTTCTGTAGACAAATGGGGGAGGGAAAAAAGCCGGGAGTATGCACTCTCGCCTGAGGTAGGCTGTACATGGCCATAAGTAATTCCTGAAATTTCCTACAAAGGGCCCATTCTGTCCAGCACCAGATTTAGCCATTTTCCAATTTTCATTATCAAAGGCTTTCTCAGCGTCTATACTCAATAAGGCTGCTGTGTTTCCCTCCCGGTGACCCCTGTCAATATAATCCTGAACTGTCAAAACTGTCCTAATGTTTTTTAATCCGGATTTTCCCCTTTAAATGAACCCATTTGATGAGGGCCTATTAACTTCGGCATTAGAGAAGCCAACCTATTAGCTATGACCTTCGATATGATTTTGATGTCTGGTTAATCAAAGAGTGGGATGAAGGATGCCGCATCCAGAGGGTCTCTGCCTTTCTTAAATAATACTTTGATATAAGCTGTGTCCCCTGAAGGCAGCATCCTACCCCCCTGCAGTATCTCATCATAGACCTTGACTAATGTTGGGCTTAACTCCTTGTGTAGCAATTTGTAGAAGTCACCTGACAAACCGTCGGGGCCCGGGGCTTTACCCGGAGGAATTTTCTTGATGACGGCCTCTAGTTCTTCCTCGCTAATCTGCTTATTCAGCTCGTCCCTGTATTCCCTGAGAAGTTTTTTTAGATTAATGTTTTCCAAAAAAGCAACCCCTTTAGACAGGGCACACGTGACTGAGATTTAAAGTTGTCTATAGTAGTTTTCCAGAATTTTTTTTGACTGTTTTAGGGCCCTTTCGCACCACTCCTGACCCGTCCCTCAGTCCCATAATGTTGGTCTGACCCCCCCTGGTCCTTACCAAGTTTGCAGGAGCTTTCCCGAACTTATTACCCATTAAATAAAAAAGATCTCAACTGGTCTTATATAAGAGATCTATGTTTTTTTTGCTAAAAAAAATCAAACGCCTCTTTGGCTGCTGTCCACTCCCTTTTGTTCTCCTCTTGAGGATGTTCTAGGAATCTGGTGTAGGAGCTCCTCAAAGCATTAGTGTATTTTTCGTCCTTAGCCCTCATGTCCCTCTTCTTGGCCGCCATGTAGGCCATGATTCTACCTCTCAATACCGCCTTCCCTGTATCCCAGAAAAGCCCCGGGGTAGTTGTGTGTGGATGTCTATTATCCTGCTCAAACTCCTTTCCCCCAGCGCCTCAAGAGCTCCTGAAAATGGACGTCTCCTTTTGAGAGCACCTGGGAAAACGCCACAATATGTCTGATCCTTTGGGATTGCACATCCCTCAGGGACAGTAGCACCGGAAGTGGTCCGAGATCCCAGACCCCAATCTCTATGTCCTCCACCTGCCCCAAAAGATGCTGGTTTGGCCAGGAAAATAGTCCAATCGGGACCAAGACAGATGGGGGTGAGAGAAATGCGTGTTTCTGCCTTCCTGTGGGTTCAACAGCCTCCACAGTCTCCCCAAACCCAGCGAGTCACAGAGGCCACTAATCAAGCTCTTGCCTTCCTTCCCTCCCCCCCTCTGGGAGCCCGAGCGTTTCCTGTCCTCTCTTACATCCATGACGCTGTTGAAGTCCCCCCCTACTAGGATGTTGTTGCCATTGACTTTGGAAATATTGGTACCCAACTGGTTAAAGAATTTCCCTTGTCCCCGAGCATTGGGCCCCATAGACGTTAAAAAGATTAAGCACTCCTGCTGGGGTCTCCAACACTACCTTCAATACTCTACCCTCCTTTTCAGGATTCTTGGGATAGAATTTTTGGGATGGGGTATTTTTGTTAAATAGCATAAGCACACCCGCCTTACCCTTCACTGCAGCTGAGCCCCTTACCTCACCCACCCACATTTTTTTCATGCGATCGAAGTCTTTCTCTTCAAGGTGAGTTTCCTGTAGTATGGCAATGTCTGGTCTTTGCTTTTTGAGATGTCGTAAAAACCATAGATCTTTTTTGAGGGGAACGAAGTCCCTTAACGTTCCAGGATATAATACGCATTATCTATGGAGCCTGTGTCTCTCCCTCTCTCCCTCCTTTACAATGAACCTGTGCACACCTTACCCTCCCCCCTGAACAAAAACCTATAAACTGTTGAACGGATACCCCCAACGCCTATCCGAATCTCCTCCTCTCTCTTTAGTGACTTCTCTTTTTTCACGCAAGGTGCCCCCGGGTGAGATCCCTAACCTCGGAGCTTCTCCCTAGACCCACTGCACCTGCAGCATCCCCCTCCCGCCGCCCTGAATAAGTTTGGTTATAGTTTCCCCTCCCGTGATTCCAGGCAGAGTACTGCCCCCCCCCAAATTAGCGGTATTCTGCCGGCATGGTAACCATCGAACCACGTGCCCACCCTCTACTCCCTTCCCCCGAGACTCAGTATGCAGCAATGCAACCTGCACAGACACTAAACAGATAAGTCCCGGAGTAGGTCCCTAGAAAAGAAGAAAAATCTGCCGATACATAAATTGTCAACGTTTCCTCGGGGTCCTGAAATGGCCCGAGTGAGAAACTGGTGGTTCATTATTTCCCGGCTAGACCTAGGCTTGCTGGCGTTACGTTGGTTCCTCCTTTCCCATGGTGTATTTTTTCTTCTTCAGGTCTTTTCGGAGTGCGCTTCTGCCGGGCATACCTTTCCAGAAATTCCTCTGGCCTCCCCCGGGGTATGACAGAGTACAGGCGGCCATTGTCTGGGATATTCTCAACAATGCGGGAAATGGAGTTGAACCGGATTTGTCTTTTTACTAGCTGTGAGACACCTGAGAACAACTTCCTTTTCTGGAGACCCCTATGGAATATCTGCAAAAATTAGGACTTATCACTTTATAAGTCAAGGGCGATTTGAGCGCCCTGTAGGTTTGTAAAATTGAGATTTCTCAGAGTAGTCTAAGTACTTACTATGACCGGTCTGGGTTTATCTGGGTCCCCTTGGCAGATGGTACTTTTGGGAGGCCTATCCTATGCGCTCTTTCCACCTTTAAAGAGTGTGGCAGATCAATAGCTGTGGAATTTCGGTGGCACAGATTTTATGCAGGTTTTTCACAGGGATAGACTCGCTTAGACCCATAATCCTCAAATTGTTCCTGCGGGAACTTTTTTTCCAGATCCTCGACCTTGTTTTGAAGAAACTCTGTTCGTTTGGCCAGTTTTCTCTAGTGAGCTCCTAGATCCGAGCATGTCGTCTTCCACTACACTCACCCGTTCTTCCCAAATCCACAAATTGTGAGGTGTGCAATGAGATCTCCCTATGCATGCCTGACACTGCGGCTGTCACAGCAGCCTGAACTGAGGCAGAAATAGTCGCTTTCAACGATGCCAGTATATCAGGGACTAATAATTTAAGCAACAAGCCTCCGCCATGGTTTTACCAGGATATATCTAGCCCTGGAATTTTCTCCTCTAGGCCTCCCTGGCAATCAGGGGTTCAACTGCCACTGCCCCTGAAAACCTGTTTAGTCTGCTGTCGCTCCCTGGGGCTCTCTGTGGGGGAGTTGGTTGTCTCTGACCTGTATATCCAGCAGTGGGTCAACCTGTGAAGCTGCCTCTTCCCTCGCTGATAGCGCTGTGCTGGGTCCGCGACCGCTCCTGGGGCCGCGTGGAGGCCTTGGCGCCATCTTGGGATGTCGGCCGGCAGGTCACAGAGGGGCCGCTGTCATACACGGGCTCCCCGCTTCTTACAGGATCCCCGCTCCCATACCGGAGTGTGCGCAGGGTGGTGGGGCACTGACATGTGCCATGTATGATGCAGGGAATGCTGCGGGAAAGCCCTGTTTCAGGCGGCGCTGTGCGGGAGCTCTGAGCGCTGCCTCCTCACATTCGTGCGCCGGAACCGGACAGCATTGACGTTTTTGACACTTCTCTGTGCTCTGCACTGATTGGATGGTCGCCAAAAGTGCAGAAAGGTGATTGGATGGCCGCCAAAAGTGCAGAAAGCCACTGAAAATGAAAATGAAAATGGCGTGTCGAACTAGAACTTTACTCGAACGAACAGTAAAATGTTCAGTTTGGTTCGAGTTCTAAAAACTTGAGAAGTTCTACTAGAACTTAACTTTTCTAGAACAGTTTGATTAACACTAATGTTGATTCAAAGTATGGTAGTCAACATATGTTATAACTACGACTATTAGCTAAGCATAAGGACTTACTGATTTCTTAATAAGCTCAATGGTTTGTAGCTCTTGTAGATCTTCTAGATCACTTCAGGAAACCTCCTTGCTTTTACCAAAACAATCTGTCTTCCTTTAGACATTTTCTGTGCTAAGTACAATTAGAGCATCCCACATTCCATACAACTTTTGGGGAACAAGGCACTTCCCTTTTTTTGGGTGCTTCTCTAATTGACTTTTCCATTCTGAAGTAGCAGGAGAGCTCTTGAGGTTAATTATGTCAGAGATCATCTCTGTGACTTCCACTTCCTGTGATGACAAATAGGATGCATACATCTAATACAAATATCAGTGGCACACTAAAAACTAAGTGAAACATCAAGGTATATAGGAATATTAGAAATGCATTACTGCTAAGGAAAATATGAAAAACCTGGCACTCTTAGTTTACAGTTTTTGATCAAAGATTGTATTAAGCTCACCTCTCAATAGTGTCAAGGGGATCTCAGCACAGGTGAGTCCCTAACACTGAACATGTTACCTCACTAGGAGTCCATTCAGACTACAACATCTCAGGGAGCGATAGGAACCTGCTACTGAATTATCCTGCACCAGTTTAAAAGAGGTAGGCAGAGTGCAGCAAGCCAATGAGGCTGCCATTCCTCAAATAGACTTCAAAAATCAATTAGGCTGCGCACATCCATATATTTTGAAAAACGTAAGCATAGGTGCACACTGAAAAGGCAATAGCATACATCTAATACAAATATCAGTGGCACACTAAAAACTAAGTGAAACATTTCCAATATTCCTATATACCTTGATGTTTCACTTAGTTTTTAGTGATATTATATTTTAGTAGATTGGACTTTTTCAGATGCAGCAATACCAAATATGTGTAACTTTTTTATTTATTTCTTTATTTGTAAAATGGCGAGAGGGGGATTATTTTAACTTTTAATACTTTTTTATTTTTTTTATACTTTAAAACTTTTTTTTTTTACTTTCACATTGAGTCACCCTAGAGCGCTTCACCATTAGGGGGCGCGATCGTTAATACAGCCTATTGCATTGCATAGACAATGCATTAGGCTACACCAAGATGGCGTTTTCCCCACTTCCTGCCTGGTGCTGGAAGTGGGGCAAATGAGAACATGGCAGTGATGGAAGCCTTCACAAGGCTTCCTGCTGCCATGTCCAGGCATCGGATCCCCGCAGTTACACTGCGGGGACTCCGATCGCAGTGAAGAACGGTGTGCAGCACCGTTTTTAATTCATTTAGATGCTACGGCCATCTTTGCCGCGGCCTCGAAAGGTTTTAACAGCGCAGGCGGGCGGCGTCCCCCCCCCCCTCCGCACTGTAACCGCTGGGTGTTAGCTGCAATTAGCTGCTAACACCCGGCGGCTGTGTAGCAGGGTCACGCTGCGATCCCCCTGCACAGCTCCTTAACCCCACCAGGACGTCCAGGTGGGTAAAAGAGTTAATCATTTAGATGCTGTGGCGATCTCGGCCACAGTGTGCAAATGAATAAGGGATGGTGCACCATTCCTCCCTCTGATGGCCTCCGGTGAAGCTGGAAGCTTTACGAAGGATTTTATAGCTGCCATGTTAGCGCTTCTATTGCTTTCTGACTTATGCGGGAAGTAATATAACTGCCATCTTGGTACACCCTTCTGCAATATATATATATATATATATTATATAATATATATATATATATATATATATATATATATATATTATATATATATATATATATATATATATATTTAGGTAACACAGAAGGGTACAAATTTTAAAATGTTAAAGGTTCAAAACACACACCTTATGCTATTTTACAGAATAAATAAATAATAAAAAAAAAAAAGTTACACATAATTGGTATAGCCGAACCCATAGAACTCTGATCTGTTCACACGGCTTATTCCCGACGGATTTGTGCGCCGTATTAAGCGCACAAATCCGCCGTGAATAAGGGGCGGGACGGGGGCGGGGCCGGAGCGCGGCGGGGGCGCCGCACCCGGCCCCATAGACAATGCATTGTTTACGGCGCGTCCGCGCCGTAAATAATGTGCATGTCACTTTCTCCCCCCGCGGCGGATTCGCCGAGCGGGGAGGAACGACGGATTCCACTGTTCTCTATGAGAGCAGTGGATTACCGTAATTGCTGCCGCGGATTGGCGCCGTACTGAAGCGCAAATCCGGCGCGCAGTACTGCGCCAATCCGTGGCAGAATACGCCATGTGAACGGGGCCTAACAGTTCATTTATCCCTTACGCTGAAACAACAAAGAGTTAAAATAAAATTCTAAACACCAACATTTTGTTTTTGGACATTTCAGGTCCTCAAAAAATTGGAATAAAAAGTGATCAAAAAGTTGTACATATTCCAAATGGCCCTCACTTATGTCCATAGGTGAAAAAACAAAAAAGTCATTGGTCACAGAAAATGACACTGCAGCGCAAAGTTAAGAAACAGAGAATGTTTTTCTTTTTTCTTTTAAAGGTACTTAAAAACATAGCAAAAACGCTGCATATTAGGTATCACCGTTATCATACTCACCTGCATAATATAGATACTATCATCATTTATACTAAATAGGGAATGCCATAAAAAATAAAATGCAATAAAAGGCACAAGTATGTTTTTTTTACACATTTAATCCCACAGATTTTTTTTCGGTTTCTCAAGTACTGTCAATAGTACCATTAAAAAGTACATCTTGTCCCACAAAAACAAGCCTTCATATGTCGATGTAGATGGAAAAATAAAAAAAGTTATGGCGCTTGGAAAGTGGGGAGGAATTTTATAAAATATTCTCCCCTAGAGCCATATTTTGTGTTGCTTCTAGAGAAATGTACGACTCATGATGGCACACGGTGCGCCTAAAAGACTGTGTTAAAAACCCATAAGTACTCAATGTGTGACTGTAGAAGGTTCTTGCACTCTGTTCTTATGTGCTTAGGCCATTAGGTGAAGGTTCCTCATCCAATGTAGCTTTTTTGGAGTTAAGTATGCAAAATCTTCTTTGCTGTATTATTATAATTTAGACATAATGACTAATAGAGGATATTATGGAAGTGAAACAAAATCTTGTGTAAGTGGTACTCTAGGGGAATACTAATAACTAGTGCCTTCTGTAATAAGAATACAGTAAGGAAATTGTTAGAATAGTTATCTGTGTTACTGTATTAGCCAGCTTTTAATGTTCACATAAAGAAACTGTGGAAACTCCCCAAAAATATCATTGTGAATAATGTCTGAGAAATTAGTGATTGTTTTATTAAGATGTATCCATTACTTATTGAATATAACTGACATATTGTCTAACAACTTACAGTGGCAGGCAGACATAGAAGAGCAGATAACATATTCAGCTATGACTTAGGGTATGTTCACATGGCGTCTTGCGTCCGTGTGAACATCTGCTTTTCTGATGCATCTCTAAGTCCATCTGAACGGACCAGAGACGCATCTAACAATTAGCAGTGAGTTTATCACTGCCGGCAATGAGAAACACGCAGCAGCGTTCACATGAGTGATCGCCGCTGCTGTTTGCATCACGCCTGTCGAGACATGTCGTTTCTTGGATTGCACTCATGTGAACGCCGCTGCGTGTTTGTCATTGCCAGCAGTGATACACTCACTGCTAAGTGTTAGATGCGTCTTTGGGTCCGTTCAGATGGACCCAGAGACGCATCAGAAAAGCGGATGTTCACACGGATGCAAGACGCCATGTAAACATATCCTTACAGGACTATGTTTTTTTGTTTGAGGAGACTTTTTATTTGTTTTATGCTACATTTTTTTAGACAAACACAGTGGATACAAAAGAGAGACATATCAGTCTTTCCTTTATTTTTTCTTTTGAAGCTAATGCTAGCTGTGCGCAAAATAAAATTGTGTCAAATACTAAATAAAATCTGCATTTTGGAATCAAGCATTACTGGTCTTTTCTTTATGGAGGATCCAAGGATCCAGCAAATGATATGAACTTTTAGGCCTCTTTCACTCTCAGTGTAACAAGTAAAAAGAATACGAGGAAAACTGAACAAATTTTATTATAGAAGAATCCTATCAAAGCAATAGATTATCACTTAGTATATTTGCTTATAATAGAAAATGTTACGGAACAATTGAACTTAATGGTATAAAATGTAAAATATTTCTTTCTAAAGGACTATCAAATATAACATTAAAAAAACAGAAATGTGAAGAAACTTACTTGCGGACTGACATACTA
Source organism: Phyllomedusa bahiana (assembly GCA_025379985.1). Taxonomy (NCBI): domain Eukaryota; kingdom Metazoa; phylum Chordata; class Amphibia; order Anura; family Hylidae; genus Phyllomedusa; species Phyllomedusa bahiana. The sequence continues at coordinate 58,825 of JAODAL010019746.1, read as the reverse complement.
GTATTCACCTATGACCACTACAATATAGTTTCCAAACATTCTTATAATATAGAGAATAACTTACATTCACAGGTAGTCTTTTTGTTTTAATTCTGTTCTATCTTTACATATAAAAACTTCAGATACCATATGGCCTCATGCAACTGGATATATTTTGGCTTAGTACAAGCCATAACAAGACAAAAGGCACATAAGGCACTCAAAGATTTTTATGGCTCCCTGCTAGAGATGAGCAAATATCTCAAAAATTCGATTCAGTAACTTCGCCGAATTTTCGGACAAAATTTGTTTTGGTCCGAATTGCTTCGGGACGAATCGCGTTAAAAAACTGCTATTTCCAGGCTGCACAGAGCCTGCAAGGTGCTGTAGAACATTGTGCCATGCTTAAATATGCAGAGGGAGCTTGGTTTGGTCTTATTACAATGTTGTGTTTTAGTATGCACTTTAGGAAAAGCAAAAAGCAAAACGGACCCAGCGATAACAATACCAACGGTGCTGTTCTTTATTTCATTTCAATACATCCAATGGAGGGTGCAGGGGGGACCCACAAACCGACGTGTTTCGGGCTAAAGGGGAGCCCTTGTTCACGGTCACATATTTTTAACATAATGTCTTGGTTTAAATAGGAAAAGGGAAAAAAAAAAAAAAAAGGGCGTGCCAAACTGACACACACGTCATTTCCATATCCAATACAAGGAAGTTAAAAAATACATTCATTAAACAATGTGTATACTTTTATACACAAATATTAATACATAAAATAAAAATGTGTATAACAATGGTAAGAGGAATATCAATAATTACTTTAATATAAATATGCTAAATCATTTCTATAATTTAAGCCTCGAGGAGCCCTTGTATCCAACTCATAAATCCAGAATGCTTCTCGCATCCGTACAAGATGCTGCCAATCTCCTCCATTTTTTGGGCTCTCAACTTTTTCTAACCCATAACATCGCAGGCTTTCTAATGATCCTGCATGGACTTCTATAAAATGTTTAGATGCCCCAGAGTGAGATGTTTGGCCTTTCCTTATACTATTTAGATGTTCAGATATCCGAGTTCTTAGTCTTCCGCTACTGCTGCCTATATATGTTTTTACACAGGATACACAATAGATGGCATATACTAAATGATTAGTATCACAGTTGATAAATTTTTTTATACTGTACTGTTTTCTAGTATCCTTGTCTGTCTTAAAGGTGTTTTGTTTTATAGTATATTTGCATATGCCACATCTCTTTTTATTGCATGGGAAGAAGCCCTTAGAAGAGAGCCAGGTATTTTTAACGGGAATATCAGAAAAAGTGCTAGGAGATATTTCCGATCCAATGGTCTTACTATGTTTTGCCACCAAGTGTATGCCCTCATCCACTAATTCCGCCAATATTTTATCCTGTCTTAAAATATTAACATTTTTGAAAAACAATTTTCTAATTGTATTAAATTCTTGGCTATACGTGATGGGAGCATACCGTTCCAAACTGTTTTTTGATATTATTCTTGGGGGCTAATAAGGCAGCCTGTGTTTTTCCTTGAATTCTACTTTTTGCTCGGTGCATTTGTTTTTTATTGTATCCTCTCATTTCAAGTCTGGCATCTATCATTTTTACCTGGTTACAAAAATCAGACTCAATAGTGCAGGCTCTGCGTGCTCGATAATATTCCCCCATTGGAATGGAATCTATGTTATGGTTGGGGTGGCAACTGTTTGCACGTAAGATCGTGTTACCACTGGTGGGTTTCCTATATAGTGTAGTAATAACCCTGTTGTTGTCTGGGTCCCCCGTCAGTAATATATCCAGAAATGCAATACTATTTTTTTCAACTGAGTGGGTAAAATGTAAGTTGATATTATTATCATTAAGGTAACTAATGAAGTCTGGTATGGACGCCACATCACAGCCCCAGACGAGCAAGAGGTCGTCTAAGTAGCGCCCATACCAGACCACACTATGTGAAAAAGGATTATTGGTATGATATAAACATTGTTGCTCCCACCATCCCATGAATAAGTTCGCCAGAGAAGGGGAGGCAGAAGCTCCCATCGGAACCCCAAGTAATTGCAAGTAATACTCTTGATTGAATTCAAAATAATTGCTAGATATTAAGAAATCTATACTTTCTAATAAGAAAACTTGTAACTCTTCTGAGTATATCTTTTGTTTCTCAATATGATATTGTACCGCGACTCTGACTAAAGATTGGGGTATATTCAAGTAAAGACTGGTTACGTCGAGACTTAGCCAATTGAACTCAGTGCACCATTTGAAATTACGAAAAAATTTTAAGACAGTGGTGCTGTCTTTAAGATATCCAGGCAAAGCAGATACCAGTGGCTGAAGATGTTTATCTACCCATCTGTTTCGTTTTTCTCCTATACTCCCACAGCTGGAAACTATAGGGCGTAGTTGGGGGGGAAATATTCCCTTATGCGTTTTTGGGACCCCATAAAATACAGTTGTTTTTGGATTTTTTTCCTCCATATAATTTTTATCTTTTGTACTAATGGCTCCCAAAGCTACACCTTCTTCTAACAGTTTTGATAGTTTAATTTTTATGTCTTCAATTGGATTTTTAGACAATTTACGGTAAATTGTTACTTCATTTAACATCTGCATTACTGATTTTTGGTATAGTGCTCTGTCCATCACGACAGTGGAGCCCCCCTTATCTGCTTTTTTTATGATCAGATTGTTATTTTGTTTTAATTTCCTGAGCGCTTGGAATTCTTTTTTTGACATATTAGGTTTATTTTTATTGTTTTTTTGTGTCAAAATAGTTCTTAAATCCCTTTCCATGGTAGCTTGAAAGCTATCCATGGCTTCCACTCTGGCTTTTAGTGGATAAAACTTGGGGTTCCCACGGTCGAGATGGACATGCACTTTTTTATTCTCATCCTCATCCGTATCTCGCAGTTCCTGTAAAGTTAAAAGAGACATTTGTTCCTTAAACAGTAAATTTTCAAAGTCATTGATGTTATATTCAATACTTTTTTCATTATCTTTTATGACTTCCACATCCTGTATGTTCTTTTCTTTGAAGAAACGCTTTACTGTTAGGAGTCTGACAAATTTATTGAAGTCCAATAAGGTATTGAACAGAGAGAAGTGATTAGTTGGTGAGAAGTTGAGACCTTTATCTAGTACTTTATATTGGGAGTCCGTAAGAATAGTAGGAGTCAGTACTATCACATTATATTTTTCTTCTTTTGTGTAAAAGTCACGTTCTATTTCTAAGTTTTCTTTCTCGTCGCACCTTTTTGTTTTTTTGTTGTTGCCATGTTTTCTTCCTCCTCTTCTTCTGTGTCGTTTTTTGTCTTTGGGTTTTTGCCTTTATTTGGTTTTTGTACACCTGTTGTCTGATTAGTAGATTTACTTCTTGTAGTAAGGCCTTCTGCTTCGGGACGAACCGCGTTAAAAAACAGCTATTTCCAGGCTGCACAGAGCCTGCAGGGTGCTGTAGAACATTGTGCCATGCTTAAATATGCAGAGGGAGCTTGGTTTGGTCTTCATACAATGTTGTGTTTTAGTATGACACGCATATGACTGCCGCCGCTCTTAGAATCGCTTCACTATAAAATTCCCTGGGCACTTAAGAGGGCAAAAGTGACCAAAAAATTGAAGCGGGAATGTAGCCTGATAAAGTCATGGCAGCAACAGCTGGAAAAAAAACAAGCTGAGGGCTCAGGTGGCAACATCAGTGACAGAGTGTGGAGGTGACGGCAGCAGCCACAGCAGCATGAGGTCAGAGAGTGGCACAATAACATTCTGGAGGTGGCAAAACAGTAGTAGGCCACAGAGTGGCACAATGACAGAGAGTGGAGGTGACGGCAGCAGCAGCATGAGGTCAGAGAGTGGCACATGGACACAGTGTGTAGGTCACAGCAGCAGCCACAGTGGCAGCATGAGGTCAGACAGTGGCACAATGACAGAGTGTGTAGGTCACGGCAGCAGCCACAGCAGCAGCATGAGATCAGACAGTGGCACAATGACAGAGTGTGTAGGTCACGGCAGCAGCCACAGCAGCAGCATGAGGTCAGAAAGTGGCACAATGACATTCTGGAGGTGGCAAAACAGTAGTAGGCCACAGAGTGGCACAATGACAGAGAGTGGAGTTAACGACAGCAGCCACAGCAGCAGCATGAGGTAAGGCAGTGGCACAATCACATTCTGGAGGTGGCAAAACAGGAGTAGGCCACAGAGTGGCACAATGACAGAGAGTGGGGGTGATGGATGGAGCAACAGCATGAGGTCAGAGAGTGACACAATGACAGGGTGTGGAGGTGACCGCAGCAGCAACAACAGCAGCAGCAGCATGAGGTCAGAGAGTGGCACAATGACACAGTATGGATGTCACGGCACCAGCAACAGCAGCAGCAAAATGAGGTCATAGAGTGGTACAATGACTAGAGTGTGGAGGTGGGTGGCAATACCAGTCCCTGGTAAAGATGGTTGGTGGCAGATGGAGAAACTGTCGGCAGATGTGTGGCATCAGGCGGGTGGCGGCATCAGAATAGTGGCTGAGGCAGGTTGTTTGAACCCAGACTCATTTCTCACAGTTTGGTGAGGCGTCATGGCTGATGCAGTCTGACGCCTAAGGCATTGGTGTGTGGAAATCCTGGCCGATCCACGCCTGATTCATCTTGACAAAGGTCAGTCGTTCCACATTTCCCGTGGACAAGCGGGTTCTCCTTGGGGAAACGATGGCCCCCACCGCACTGAACACCCGCTCTGATGCCACACTACTGCCGGGCAGGACAGCTTCCCCACTGCAAACTCGGCAAGTTACGGCCACACATCCAGTTTGGCTACCCAGTAGTCCAGCGGATCTTCTAACTGGGGTGGCAGAGTGCTGTCCATGTAAGCCACCACCTGTTGGTTCAGGGACTGCTCCAGGTCCTGCTGCTGCTGGCGACTGCTCTCTTCACTAGGCAGGTGAAGGAAGCTGCTCATCAGTGACTCCAGACTTAGGTTGCTGCTGATGGAGCTGGTACTGCTCCTACCTTCCCCCAGCAGCCGCGGCAGTAGTACGTGAGCACTGAAGAACCCCCCGGTCAGACCTGTCAGAGGAGGGACGATGCCGCACATAGGCAGCGGCCAACTGACTACAGGGGATTTCTCTATAGTATTTGAGTTTGTCCTCCCTCTCAGCAACTGGGAAAAAGGCTCCCATTTTGGACCAGTAGCGAGAGTCCAATAGGGTGGAGAGCCAGAAGTCATCCCTCTGCCGGATGTTGACTATTCGGCTGTCTCTAGCCAGGCAAATCAGCATGCTGCGGGCCATCTGCACAAGTGACTCCGAGAGGCTCCCTGCCTCCATCTCCACTGTATACTGCCATGGTGCTTGTGGCTCATCTGCCTCGTCTTCCTCATCTCCATCTACCCCCCCCCAGCTGCCCCCTGCCCCTCCTCTCTGTCACCTGGGTAGGGAAAAACCACTAATTTTTACCAACAATTTCTTCTGCTCCAATGTCCTCCTTTTCCTCCTTTCTCCTCCATTTCAATTCCCCCCCCTACTCATGTGGGCCCCGGAGAAAGCAGTCCCCCCACGTCTCCATCCCCCTTTGGCCCCGCCCGATTTTTTCGCATCTTTTCCAGGGCATGAAGCAAATGGAAAAGACCCTTAATTTATCCCCTAGTCCCCGGTAAATGACAAATAACGTCCCCCTCCCCCGAATGGCCTCAGCAAATGCAGGGGTCAGGGGATGAGCCCGACACCCGGCTGACAAAAGTTACAAAAGGGGGGAAAAACTCCTAAACCGCCTGGGTCATCAAAAAATTAAATTAATGGCCTTTCTCTTTTTCAATTTAGTTTGGTTTCCCAAAAGGGTGGAATTCCAAAGGGTGGAAACATCGCATAATCAGAGTGGGTTTGGGGGGGGCCCTTTTTGCCGCTGCAACTCAAGGGGGGTTTTTCCCCGGCTTTGTAGGAATGGATAAGTGCATTCACATTTTTCCCGGCCATTTTCAGAATCTTCTGAAGAACGGGTGAAAAACTTCAGGAACCTTTTCACAACCAATTGAAAAACTGCCCATGCCCGAGCGCATTTACCATCCCTCCTCGGTGCAGCGCGGGCACCAATTTACTCCCATTGTCCGTCACCATGGTTTTAAATTTTCAGTTGGGGCGGAGAAACCACCAACGATTTTCCTTTCTGGCATGACCGGGGAGTTCCTCCCCTGTTTGGGGCTTTGTTTGGCCGAGGCAAGCCCGGGTAGAAATGTGTGACACCGCTGTGTCCCCATACATGTTGGGATGATGGGGCAGTACTTGTGGAGGCTGAAATGGGGTGGTGGGGGGAAGAAAGGCCGGAAAATTAGCGCCCGGGGCCGCAGTTTGACCCAAAGTGGAGGGGGAAAAACCCGCTCCTGTTTCCCAAATTTTTTGGTGTTCCTGGGCCCCGGGAACACATTCAAAACCCCGTGGGGCCTTTAAAAGGGCCTGTACTGGCCCTGACCTTTTTTACAGCTCCAGACTTTCCCCGCTGCCCGTGCACCTTGGGAAAAAAACCGATAAGCCAAGGACTGGCCCCCCTTCTGTTCAAAATATTTAAAAAGTGCCTTTGGTCCCCGGCCCTTTTTGGAAAAAAAAAATTACGGGTTGGAACTCTCCATCTCGCTCGGCCAAAGCCATTAAATTCCCTTAACGGTGCAAAAGTTTCCCCCAAATTTTTAAAAGGGGGGACTGCTTTCCAACAACTTGAACAGGAAAACCCCGGTCAGCTTCTGGGACCTTAGGGTGGGTTTGGGCGCATACTGTTTTATTTTTGGGAAACGCCCCGCTGAAACCCCTGCTGGCGGGCCATAGTGCGAGGGGCAGGAGCATTTTGGACCGGGGGAAAGATGGCCCAAAAAGAAAAAGGGTCCCTTTTCCTAAAGGTTTGGGGGAGCCTTTACGGCTGCAATGGCAAAGCCTGCCCCCGGGGGGCGGGTGCTGCTGTTGCTGGGTGCGGGCAGGAAAGGGCCCCACATTCCCGACCACGTTTTCTTTCCCCCCACCGGATGGTGACGCTGCCAAAGGGGTTTTACCAGGGCCGTGGTGCCCAAAATTTTGCTCCCGGGCCCCGCTTCCCCCTTTTTCCCCCCAGAAATTCCAAAATATACCCATTTCGCTCCACCGGTGGGCTTTAGCAAAGAAAATCCCCCACCGCCGAGTATCTGAAATTTTTCCCCAAACACTCCCCCACTGAGTGACTAACTTCCCGCCCCGCTGCCCTCCTGAGACCCTGCCGCAAATTCTTCCCCGCAAACGGGTTTTCTACCCCCCGGGCCCCCTTGGCTCCCCCCCTCACACGCTGCTATCCTGCTGAACCCCACGGGGGCCCCACAAAACCCCCTTGCTGGCTGCGCCGCTGCCTGACGTGTAAGCTGACGCCCTCTTCTCCTACGAGATGAAGCCCTTCTTCACCCGCTCCCAAGGCGTTGGCTCATCATCATCTATTTTTTTTTCATCTCCCGGTCCTCATCACCGGTCTTTATGCAGAGGCGCCCCCTCAAAACATGACCCCCCATGCCACTCTCCACATCATACTTTTCCCCTACTGCAAGAAGCAGGGGATTTTGGCCCCATTTCTTCGCTGCCAATAGCTCTGACTGCCCTCCTCAAATTTTTTCACCTCGCTAATATGGCGCGGCCAACCACATAGTAGACCGGCTGAGGAACCGGATGGGACAAGGGGGGTTTAACAGGGACCCCTCCTGGGCCATGCCAACAAAGGGGTTGTGTCTGCTTTCCCCACCGACTCTTGGCTGGGTTTCAATTCATCTGGGAGGAAGTGGATACCTTTGAAAACCAATCAAGAACCATTGGGTTGCTGAACAACACACGGCCACATATACACGGCATTCTGGCCTCACCGAGGACCCCGCGCGTGTCCCCTTGTGGGCTGCACCTGGCCGCTCCCGGAATGTTTGTACCACCCGCCACTGCAGGAAGAGCCTGCCACCTTTCCCGTCTGACAACTGTTTGTTCTAAAAAAAGTACAACAAACTTTTGATGAAGATATCTGTAAATGATAAATACCCACCCTGAATTTTTACTCCAAAGAAACCCAAACAAACTTGGGGAACCCTTGATAAAAATTGCCTCCACAAATGGCAGGAAAAAAATTTTCTTGAGTCCGTTTAAAAACACGTGTATTTTTACTGAATATTTTAAAACACAAACAGGCTTAATTAACCTTCGGATAGAAATTTTGCAACAGGCAAAAAAATTTTCCCTTCCCTTTGGCGGTGAAAAAAAAACTTTCTTTTAGTGACCCAACACAGAACAACGCTTAATTAACCCCTTGGGTCTAAATTTTCGCAAATGAAATAAAAGGGGCCAAAAATTAAGTGGATTTGGATGTAAAAACGCTTTTAAAAAGAATCAACAGGGAAAAGGCTTAATAACCCTTTGGGTATTCAATGTCCAAGAACAAACAAAACATTAAAAAGTAAAAGACAGCTTGAACCACACGGACTTCAGTTTTCCAATACCCCACAAAATCAGAATTAGAACGTAAGAGAAGCAGTCTCGAGACAAGCTGTGACACCCCCAAAAATCGCTGTAAAAATGATTTTTTTAGTATGAAATCATAAGCAGCCACCAGACCTTCCCTACTCAGTACATGAAGGAGTTGAGCTCCCAGGCGCGCCCCCGGTTTTATATGCGTGACGTCACAGAATCCCGCCGGCCTGATTGGCTTTATCTCCACAATCATGTAGGGGCTCCCTTTTTTCCTCCCAGACTTCTTTGCCCCATGTAACCCCAAAAGGGTGCTCGCAGCCTTTTTTCTTTTTTAAAAAACATGCTTGGGTTCCCCTTAAGGCAATCACCCCAAACTATCGACTTCGTTCAAAAATCGAAGTTTTCCTGAAATTCTAAACAAATTTCCCCACTTCGTTAGAATAAATTTCCCGCCCAAATCTCACTCCCTACTAGAGATGGGGCGAGAAAGGATTAAAAAGTTTCTAGTTCTAAAAAAAACCTCAAATTTTTAGTGTGCTCATTTTCCGATTTCTATTCGAACTAAACTCAAACTTGAACCCCATTAAAGTCAATGGGAGAAGAATTTTCGGGTTTAAAATTTTTATCCCTTTAACAGGTGAGGAAATCTGTAATTTCCCCAAATCCGGAACAGTAAAATTTGGAAATACGTGGAACAATTTAAGGGGAAAAAATTTGCTTTTTTTGGCGCGGATTGGAGCCGTACCCCGCCAATTTGCCTTCATATGGCCCCCAATTTTCGTCGCAGTCTTTGGGGGAAAACCACATTTCTCATAGAGAAAAAGGGGGTTTTCCGCCCGCTAAAAATCCCCCCCCCGGGGAATCCCCCGGGCCCGGGGAAAAATTTACATGCACATTTTTCCAGGCGCAATACGCCCGGGGAATAAGCAACTTTGGGGGGCCGGGGCCAAACCCAGGGGGCCGTCGCACGCCCCCGGCCCCGCCCCCTTAAATTTAAAAAGGGCCCGAATTGGGGGGCGGGATCCGGCCCCCCCAATTTTACGGCTTGAAAAAGCCCTGGAAAAACGGCCTAAAAAGTAAAGAAAAAAAAATTTGAAAAGGCAAAAATGCTCTTTCCCTTTAAATTTGGTTTAATAAAAAGATGAGGACACTTGTAAGCAGGGGGGTAGCTACAGGGGGTGCAGCTGCAGCAGCTCCAAAGGGGGCCCTCATTTTAGTTCATACAAAAAAAGGGTTTTTCTAATGAAATTTGGGTGTTTTTACCTTAGACCTGTCGGGCCCACAAAATAAATGGTATTTTATGTCCCTTTTGGGTTTTAATAAGACAGGTGGAACTTTTAATATGGTGAGTATGCTTTTAAAAATTTGGGAATTTCCACACCCAACAAAACCCCTTTGTGAAATTTTTTTTTGAGCTCGGGAATTTGTCAAAAACAGCAAACTTTGGCTGCTGACCGGGAAAACTAGTGAAAAATAGATTTAAATTCAAAATTTCAAACTTTGCTTACATCCCTGTTAGCAGCACATAGCATAGCAGCATGCAGAATGTAAGAAGGAACAACATGCAGAGATATCAAAACAAAAAACCCTTTTGGGAAATTATTTTTCCGAAATCTTACAAGACTCTGTAAAAACTTTAACCAATTTGGAGAAAAAAAAAAATAAGCATTAAAATTTTTTCTCCTATGACCAATGTTTAAAAGAGCTGGGGGGGTGAAGAAAACCTGATTTTTTGGGGGCCAAAATTATTTGAAAAAAAATATCTTTTAACTGACGGCATATCAAAGGGAGATAACTTCCTCTACTGGAAAAAAGGGGACTTTCTGGAATTTTTTGTGCCCTTTTTTTGGTTCCAAAAAATGCAACCAGAAGGTTCTTATGTTCTAAGAGGTAGTTCTATCAAGATAAATATCTAACTAAACCTAAATATTCCTATGAAATCTCATCCGGGGGTCATGGTCTTGCTTAAACAGGAGAAGAAACCAGTTTGAATTAGGTTGGTTTGCTATCTTACTTTTGGTTTGATAGAGGAAAAAAGGACCCGAAAGGAGTACCTTCACAAAAAGGGAAAAACAGCTTGAGAAACAAAACTCAACATCTAAATTTTCCCAACCATGTTGCAGGGGTAAAAAAAACCAGGCCTGGAAGTTGTTTTTCCCCAAAGTCAAGGGAGCGGGCCCCCAAAGGAGATTATAAAACTTACAAAAGGGGTCAATTCATGGAAACTGGGGAGGCCCTTGGGTGTAGGATCGGGGCCCCTTTATCTTTCCCAGATGTTTGGGTATTCGGGGCCTTTTCCTACGGGCGAGGCAGGCAACACCCCTTTTTCACCTTTTGCCTTGGGGTGGGGGGGTAAAATGAAAAGGGGCATACTGATTCTGCCCTTCCCCCTTGATTTTATCCCTTTGGGAGGGTCGGCAATCTAACTCAAACCCGGGGCCTTTTTGAAAAAGGCCATGAAAAAGGTTCACAGCTGCACACGGCAGCCCGGGTCGAAATTTTTAATCACTGTCCCTTCCTGGTTTCCTTTCCCCCAGCTGTTTTGTGATTTGCTAGGCCCTCAAAAAAACTCATCGGGTTTCTGCAAAAAAACGGGGGAAAAAAAAGTATTTAGCCCAGCCACCAATTGTGCAAGTTTGCCCCTTAAAAAAAAGATGAGAGGGGCTGAAAATTTTGACATTAAAAGGTATAATGGGCCCCTCAACTTTTAAGAAAAAAAAAGAGAAAATCACTTGAAAATGTTTTGGAAAAGAATTTTTATTTGAAAATTTAGGGTTTGGGAAAAAATAAGTATTTGGTCAGTAACAAAATTTCATCCAATACTTTGTTTTTTTTTTTAAAAATCCTTTTTTAAAAAAATGAAAAAATTGAAAAAAAAAAAAAGAAAAAAAAAAAAAATTTTTTATTTAAAATAAAATAAAAAAAAATTTTTCAAAAAAAAAAAAAAAGGTTAAAAAAGGAAAAAAAACAAAAAAAAACTTGGAAAAAAAGAAAACAAAAAAAAAAAAACCCCCTTTCCATGGATGGGGCCCCTTCCTTTCCAAAAAGGTTGGAAAAAGGGATTTCCCTTCCTAGAGCAGGATGGTATGTTTTGGGTTTCAATGGGCAACACGGACTTTCAACTTCCTCCAAAGGTTTTCTAGGGGTTAAAGATCTAAAGACTGCTAGTCACCCCCAGTACCGGGAAAAGGGCTATTAACAAAGCCACTCCACATTGCCCGGGCAGTGCGCGGGGAAACTTTGGGACTTTGCAAAAGACCCAGCCACGTTTCATCTTCAATGCCTTTGCTGAGGGAAAGGGAGGTTTGCACTCAAAACCCAAAACGATACATCCCCAAATTCATTCTTTCAGGGTAAAATGGTTTCGGGTTGCCCTGATCCCTTTCAGAGCCAAAAAGCCCCAAAGAAAATTTTTCCCCCCCCCCCCCCAGGGTTCACATGGGTATGGTGTTTTTTGGGATGCAACTTCCCTTCTTTCTCCTCCAAAACAACCCCCGAGTTGGGTTTTTTTAACCAAACAGTTTTTAATTTTGGGTTTCCCATCGGGACATAAAAACATTCTCCCCCAATACCCCTTTAATGGATCCCCAAAATTTCTCTCTAGCAAATTTCCCCAAACGGACCCAACATGAAATTTGTGCTTAAACCAGGGGGACACGCCCTGGCACTGAGGATCTGAGCCCCTTTCCCAACGAAAGTGTTTACTGTTGGTTTACCCCTTTTTTTAATTTAGCCCCAAATTTTCTCTACGGGCCCTTTCCCACTGGGTTCCCCCTGGGGTTTTTGAGTTTTTTTGCTCACCGTTGTTGTGACCATTTTGCCCCCCACGGGTTTAAAAATTTTTGCTGGAGCCCCAATCGAGGGAGATTGCCCATGGTTTTTGTATGTTTTCTATTTTCTTTTTTATTCCCCCCCCAAACATTTGATTTTTTCAAACCAAGTGCTTCCCCTTTCGGGATTCATTTTCCCCCCCAGCCGGGTGCGGGCTCCCCTGGTTTTTCACCATATTTTGATTTGGAGTTTGACTGTTTGGGGTTTTTGGGGCCCAGGTGTTTTTTATACTGTTTAAAAACAATTCAAACGGGTGCCATTACTACAGGAAATAAAGGGGGAAAAAGGGAGCTTTTTAAAGAAAAGTTACGGGTCTGTGAGAGCCAGAAATTTTTGCTTGTTTGTAGGTACCAAAAAACTTTTTTTTCCCCACCATAATTTGAAAATAAATTTTCTAAATCAGAAAAAAGATTTTTTTTTGGGGTGATTTTTTTTTTCCCAAATTTTGTCTCTCATAGTTGGGAGGTCTACCTATGTTTGTCAATTACAGGCCCCCTCTCATCTAAGTGGGGAGCCCTTTTGCAAAATTTGGGGGTGGCTGACTAAATACTTTTTTTCCCCACTGTAAGCTCTGCAGTTAGTACATGGGACTGTTTTCCCCCTGTAACTGGGGAAAGAAAAAGGTATGAAAAAAATTTCCCTAACCCGGCCCTTTTTCCGACGTTTTTTAAAGTCAAAATTTATTTTAAAATAAAAAAAAATTAAAAAAAAAAAAAAATAAACTGACAGCCCAAACTTTATATCACCAATGTATGAATGTCTGTGATCAAAAAGTGACACAATTACAAATCTCATTTTAGTGCTGCTTTTACTGCTAAAAATAAATAAATAGCATAAATGTAAAAAAACACTTTTCCTTAAATTTTTAAATCTTTTTTCCCTAATTTTTTAAAAAAATTTGTAATGTAAAAATTCCCGAAAAAAACCCCTTACATACCCTAAAAAAGGTGAAAAAAATAATAAAATAACCAAGTGCAAAAAAACCTTATCGGATTCAAACCCAGGGTGTCCCCAGAAAAATTTAAAATGTGCCGGGTCGGGAACGAGGAAAAGGGGAAAAAACCCCCCATAAATTTGGTTACTGTGAGGGATGTGTCCATTACACTTTCAAGGGCATGATCTTCTTTATCAGGGCGATACCATTCTAGGGCCCCTTTTCCCCTTTTTACAAAATTAAAAAAAAAGGAGCCTCTCTGAGGTTTCCCCTTCTTTTCTCGGGGGCATCTTTTGAAATTCCCACTCTATGACTTTAAACCCATGAAAAGGGTTTGAGGGGGGGTTTTCGGGAGGCATCAAGGTGGTGGTAGCCTTACTTTGCTAGCTATAGATGTCTTTGCTACCACTTATAGACCCTATTGAAAAGGGTCGGGGGGCATGCTTTTCTACCAGCTAAATAACAGTGGACTTTAGTATGACCTGTTTGCAGCTGGTAAACTTGTAGATACGATATAGCACCAAAAGGCCTTTTTTTCTTTTTTTAAAGAAGGTATCATTGAATCATTTAATTGTAAATCAACTTTAAAAGATGGTTTAAAAACTTTATCAATTTTTTAAAGGGATTTTAGGGGAAAAATAACTGAACAAAAAAAACCTTTTTCATTTTATATATCATTTAAACTACCTATCAATCTTACTGTCTAAACGAAATGTGTAATAAAAAAATACTATCTAAATGCCTTTAAATTTATTGTAATATGGGTTTCCCAAAATAGCACATGGTAATCCAAAAAAAGGGAATTTGCTAGTGACTGTAACAAAAAAAGAAAACATTGTTTTAAAACAGAAAGGGAAGGGGGTAAAACCCGATATTGTCACAGCCTCGGTAGAGTATATGCCAGCCCTCAAGGGATGTATGGTTTTCCCCATACGTGTGAAACAACTAAATACAATATCAAACTGAAAAATTTTTTTTACCCCAAAGCTTAAAACCCCAGGGCCCCCGAAAATAGGCCAAACTTTTTCACTCTACATGAAAAGGAAAAATGGAAGGCGTATTAAACCCCGCTGATTTCAATTTTAAAATTGAAACCCCAAATACTGTCAGTAATAGCTTCCGCTTTAAAGACTTTTTAGGGTTTTTTTTGGGGCTGTCGTGGGTTTTTTTCTAACCCCACCTTTTCCCGCCTCTGCCTTTGGTCCAAGAAACGTACACTTTATGTGACCCCTTTCTCTGCCACCTCACAAGATTTTAGCAAGGGAATTGTTTAGCTTTTTAATTGGGTGGTTATGAGAGGAAGAAAGCAAAATCAGAAGAGTTTTTTAATTTATTTTATGGTAATTGGGTTTTGTACCCAAAATGGCTAATTTTTATAGTATTTTATGTTTTTATTTGGTAAACCCCTCTTACACATGAAAAAACCTTTTTTGATGAAAATTGCTTTTTTATTTTTATTCCCCCTTTTCTGGGGTTTAAAATAAAACAGGGGGGGAAAGCCAACCTAAATTATCTTAGATTTTTTTTGAGCACTGTAATCTAGTGGTTGTATTTTTTATATATATTCTGCTTTATATATATCAAATTTTGAGAAAGACTTTGGGAAAAATCTCCCAACCCCAAAAAACCCCATGGCTTTTGACTTTTGTCCCCTATGAATTTATAATTTTTTGCCTTTCTACTGTGACTAATTACCCAAAGGCCTCAACATATTACACCTTGCTTATTAAGTGTAGTGGTCTGTGACCATATTAATATTGTGTTGTATTTTATGCACCATCTTTTTGGAAAAGGATAACCTGTGCAATGTCCAGGGTTAAATATTAATTATGCTTTCCTTGAAAAAATATACTGTCTGAGTTGGTGGCGGTCAACCCAAAATATTGTGGGTCCTCAAATGTTGCCCTTCACTTTACTAAAGGGCAACACTTCGCAATCAGTTAGGTTTAGGTCAATGGGGAGACCCCAAAAAAAAACTCATTTGTTACATTTTTTTAGCTGTTCTGATTAAAAATTTTTTTGGGACAAAAAGACGGGTTAAATTTTATCAAATTTTTTAAAAAGGGGATTTTTCAAAATTTTTTTATGGCTTTCTTTTCATTTACAGAGGGCTTTCATGGGCCCCATGGCTCCCCCAAAGGGGAATACTAAATTTCCCACCTGCATGGGTGTTATTTAAGGCCTTTCAGAAAGACTGATTTTTGGTTTTTCTTTAAACATCCAAAAATTTTAGACAATAAGGTATTTTTAAAAATGAAACCTTTAAAAGGATTGTTTTAACCCAAAATTTATTCTCTTTGCTATATTTTGGTTCAAGAATGTTCTTTACGTAACATAATGAAACCTGAAAACTGACATATAGGGGTTACTTTTGGGCCTTTTCCCCTTGGGTCAAAAAATTTCAGAAAAAAGAACTGCTTTTCCCGTTTGGTATCTGTTGGGATACCATTAGAAATGTATCCCGTTCTCTAGATCTCAATGGCTTGGGTTTCCGGGGGGCCCCCACCAAAAACTGCCAGATACATTATTTCATGGTAAACCCACCAATTTTCTTTAATGTGGCGAAAAAAAGCCTATTTTGAATTTTGGGGGGGAAAGATATTGTATTATATGGACTCTTGTCTTTTTTTACCCGCTTTTGGCCTAAGGGGAATATATTCCCCGCTAATAACGAAACTTAATTAAATTTTATAAAATAATTTTCAACAGAAAGCATTTTAAAAAGCAACAAATTCATATTAAAACATTTTTGGGGATGGGTTTACAGACCAATTTTACACTTTTTCTGGGCTGAAATATGCCTTTAAAAAAACCTCCCAAAAACTGTTTCTATGCGCTTCTCATTGATTTTCCCCCGTAAAATATGTGCCCGTCTTTTTTACCCTTTATACAAGCGTATTTTTACGGGGCCCTTCCCGGGGCCCATTTTTCCCTTGCCTCAATTTAAGCGCTCTGTCAATGCTTGAGGCTTACGTGAGTGAAATCCCTTATTTTTAGGTTTCGTAAAAATTTTATAAAAAAACGCAAAAAAAAAAACCTTTAAAAACACCCCTAATCATGCAAATTTTTTTAGCAAATTTTTTTAAAGGGGGAGATTTACACTTCAAAATTACGATGTGTTAACAAACCCTTATAGTTCTGTTAAAGTTATGGAACTGTATTTTTCTACAAACAATAAGCCTAAAGATCTGCAGGAAAATAAATTCTCTACAAGCGCTGCCAGTAGATTCCAGGTGCAGTTTATGTTTTGGGGCCCATTTAAGGACAACCCTGGCAAGAAAATCAGGTTCAACTTTTCAGTGGCACCTGTAATTTTTATGATGAAAAATTGAATAGTTAGCAGCAAAAATTTTTGATTTAAAAATTTCCAGACCCCACATACAAAACGTTTTCTGAAAATTTTCTGCCACTTGTAATTTGTGGGACTTTTTGATAATTTACCCTTTATAAGGGAAAATTTTCACAAAAAATCCACAAAAATTCCCAAATTTTCTTTTATAAAATACGGTTTTAAAAAATCATAGTGTTTGCTTCTGGTGTGGACAGGTGAATTTGTGGGTTTTTTTTTGTGTTTTTCTTTGTTTAGAAATTTTAAGCATGGCAATGATAAAGTTTTACTTGAGTTTACAGATCCAACTATTTGTTGCTGGGAAAACTTTCACCCATTGCCCTTACGTCATGTTACTTACACCAAGCCCCAGTATTTAAGCTGGGAGTTCATTTTTTCCCATGACATCAATATAAAATTGTGTATAGATATTCCCTCCCATACTCATATGTCAGATGACATTAATCAGAGCACAAACCCAAACATGAAGAAACCATTATATTAAGAGACATTGCGGGTGTGCAGATATGTTTTTAATTATAGCTCCCTGCATCTCACACCAAGTCTTATAGACAGACATTGTACAACCTTCTTTTTCCATTCTATATTAGGTTGACTGTTTAATAACAGCGAAGGGTCATGACAAGATACCAGAGCAGACACAATGATGACCACTAAATAAGCAGACACTTTTAGTTATTTATGCAAGTGATTTATTATTACTATTGTTATTTTTACTTATAATGTTGAAGTTTATCACAAAGCATTTGTATTGGAGTCATTGGTCTTTTCATATTTTAAAATAGCTGCATCATAATTGCAAAAAAAAAATCAATTAAAGTTCCAATAGTTATGTAAAAATCCCAGTTTATTTCTCTTTTAATAAAAATTGATTTAACCCCCCAAAAATCCTAGTTTATATAAGAAATTTATATGGTTTATACTTAAAGGGAACCTGTCAGATACTTTATACTGCCAGAACGACGGGCAGCATGAAATAGATGTAGGTTACCCGACCCTAAGGCCTCGTTCACACGGCTTATTCTAGGACAGATTGCAGCCGTACTGCGCGCCGCATTTGCGCTGCAGTACGGCTGGAATCCGTCCCAGTCATTACGGTAATCCACAGTTCTCATAGAGAACTGTGGATTCCGTCTCTTCTCCCCACTCGGCGAATCCGCCGCGGGGGGAGAAAGTGACATGCACGTTATTTACAGCGTGTACGCGCTGTGAATAGTGAATGTCTATGGGGCCGACGAGATGCCGGCCCCCCGCCCCGCCCCCGCTGCACGGCTGCCGGCGTAATTACGGGGCGAAATCCATACCCGCAATTACGTCGGCAATAAGCCGTGTGAACCTTGCCTAACTGTGTGTTTTACCTCTAAACACTGTGGAATTCCCAGGTAAAACCCCAGTAAAGTTGTCATGGGTGCGGGAAGAAGTCACTGTTCTTGGAAGAAATGAGTTTGATCTGCGACTTCTCCCTGTCCCCTCAGCTTGACTGACAGCTCTCTCCCATGTTTGTCTATAGAGAGAGCTGTCAGTCAAGCTGAGGGGGTAAGGAGAAGTCTCACATTGGACTCATCTCCGCGCACCCGGCACAACTTAACTGGATGTTTCACCTGGGAACACTTCAGAATTTCGATGTAAAACACACAAGGTTAGGGTATTTTCACACGGCGTGTTGGATCCATTTTTTAACCAGAGTCTGCTGCATCAAACGAATAAAGAATGAATGTCAATTCTTTGAACGGATCTGAAAGACGCATCACAAAGATGCATGTAAAGCATTGTATGAATGCCGAGGCGTGATTTACATTGAACGCAATGTAAAACATATTGCACATTGTTAGATGTATGTTTGGGTTCATATAGGGTCTGAAACATGGATCCAAACACACATCTATAAACGGATCCAACATGTGTGAATATGCCCTTAGAATTAGGTAACCTGCAGCTATTTCATGCTGCCCGTTGTTCAGTCCGCATAAAGTAGCTGACAGGTTATCTTTAAGTCCACAATCATCTAATATTTATTATGGTATAGAATATGTCCTTGTTAGGGTAAATTCACATGTGGCAAATTTGCTATGGAAATTTAAACAACTGTAGGATTGGTCTGGATCAGGCTTGCAGAAATCTATGGGCCACATGTATGAAAACTGTCTAGGTCTAAAACTCACTTTTTTGCCCATAGCAACCAATCAGAGCGCCCCTTTCATTTCATATAGTGCTCTAGAAAAATTAAAGGGGATCTCTGACTGGTTGATATGGACAACAAAGTGAGTTTTAGACCTAGACAGTTTTCATACATGTGGCCCTATGTGTTCATCATAAAAACATTTCTGCAAGAAATCTGCCATGTGTGAATTTACCCTTAACAACTGATCATCCAAGTCGTAGCAGAAGGACCCCACCAATCTAAAATTTCCGGCTATAAATTTTATAATGCTGGATTATAAAATCCATTAGAAACAGATTTACTACTTGCTGACGGTTTCAAAGTGACCCCGGAGTTTTAATGAGCAACAGTGATAGAGTAAAATGAACAGCAAAATATTTGAAATCAGCTAAAAGGTAATAAATACTGTATATTCTTCAACATATTCTACTAGATCAGACATTTTCCAGATATAAAGTCAATATTAGTGAAAATAGAGCTTTACTTAATGGACTGCTCTTCAAGTCATCATAATTCTAAACTAACTATGTTGCAGATCAAGACCAAGACTCCACAGTGATATTACACGCTGCGACTATTGTACCTTTTGAATGCAGTATATGGTAGCACAATATTGCACAATATTATTAGTAAATTCTGAGAGTTGCATAAAATTGCATGTACAAATGCGATTTCATACGTTTTCACACCATAGTCTACTTTTTTTTCAGAGTTTCAAAGAACCTAAAGAGGCTTTCCTCTTTAATAGCATATAAGTAGGATGTGCCATCAAAGTCTCTAATCAGAACCCCATAGAACATAATGGAGAGTCGTGCACCAGCGCAACTGGCACATCATTCTGAGCCGACAATTATAAAGGTCCCACAGAACCCACACCTATCAGACTTTGATGATGATGTAAGGTGGAAACCCCCCTTTAATAAAGAACCAAAGAATATGTTGAAAAGGTTCTCACAAGTGGATAATCACTGGCTTTATTTCCTACCTGGAACTTAAATGTTGGGGATCACACTCTTTTATTAGCCATTGTAAATGGCTTGATATCGATGTTACCTGTATCCTACTGATGGGATATACCTGGTGAAAACAGCTGATTCTCTGGGTTACAGCACAGATGAGCTCATTGTCACTGGAACGGTTAAGCTAAAAGAGGACAATAAAAATGTTAAGAAACTAAATGTAGTTGGATGAAAGGCGTATAATCTGAAACTAAAAATATATACTGAGTTAAAATTATTAGACTAGGGGTGATTTTACACCTGGCTTCTGTTGGAAAAACAGTACTGCAGTGTTTTGAGACAAAGCCAGAAGAGGGTATAAAATAAATGACGAATATAAAGGAAAGATTTCTACTTAAATTCTCTGTATTGCTAGATCAACTTCTGGTTTTGGCTCAAAAACATTGTAGAATTCATGATTTTTTTTGTATCTTTTGCATTGACACAACTGAACAAGGTCTGGTTTTTCTACAGAATAAGAATACATATACACTAGTGTTTAATCTTTAGGTTATGTTTACACAGATTATTTTGGGATGTATTTCAGCCCGTAATTCGCGCAGTACGGTGTGCGAATTACGGGCTGAAATACATCCCAGTCATTACGGTAATGCGCAGTTCTCATAGAGAACTATGGATTACGTCTCCTCTCCCCACTCGGCGAATCCGCCGCGGGGGGAGATAAGTGATATGTCATTTATTCACAGCGAATACGCACCGAGAATGCATGTCTATGGGGCTGGTGGGTTGCCGACCCCCCTCCCGCCACGCCCCCGCTGCACACGGCGTAATTGCGGGGCGAAATATGTCCCGCAATTACGCCGTGTGAACATAGCCTTATGAACTTTGTTTTGGTAGACAAGCAAAAAAATATAAATAGTTGATGTCATAATTGTTACACGTATAGCGACACAATCAAGGGTTTTATATTATCTAGTAAATTAAAACATTTTATTTTTTTATTATTTTGCAACATAACTTTCCACTAATATTTGACTGACTTATACCCCTATTACTCTATCTACTATGTTACACAGTACCCCCAAATCTTGCACTTCAAGTACAATGGTGTCATAAGTATATGAACAAAGTGTCAAACACCTGAAAACAGTAGTTTCCCTAAAAATAGTGTTGCAGACACTGATAATGACCTTATAGTGAATAATTCCACAAAACTATTACTAAATGAAAAACACTATACTAGGACCAATATTACTAACACAAACGGACCATGTAGTGGTAGATACTAGTTCTCTGCAAGCACCGTACAGACCGTATAAGCATACAGGCCAACTCTCCCGTTTTTGGCGGGGGGGGTGCCGCTATTTGGGGTCCCCCCCGCCCTCCCGGAGGAGTTGGCATTCCTACTGGCGGCGGGGGTCCTTTAAATGACCGCGGCGCCGGAGTAGCGCTGGTGCGCTACTCTGGCACCGCCGGTCCGTACCCACAGGCGGGTGAAGCGGCCGCTGCGCCCGCTTCACCCGCCCGGAACCTCGCTGAGCAGGGAGGAGGCAGAAGGGATCGCTCCCTCCTGCCTCCTCCCCCTGTATTTCCGTACATACAGGTCATACAGGTCAGCGTCACAGGGGAAGTGACGCGCGGCTGCACTCACTTCCCCTGTGACACTGCTGAGGAGATGTCCAGGAGCGGGCCACTCTGCAGGAGCCTGGTCAGGTAAGTGGATTTTATTATTTTATTTTTGTTAGTTTTAGGGGGGCACTGTCTGGCTACAATGGGTGGTCTACCTGGCTACAATGGGGGCACTACCTGGCAACAGAGGGGGCACTACCTGGCAACAGAGGGGGCACTACCTGGCTAACAATGGGGGGGCTACCTGGCAACAGAGGGGGCACTACCTGGCTAACAATGGGGTCACTACCTGGCTACAATGGGGGGCACTACCTGGCAACAATGGGGGGCACTACCTGGCTACAATGGGGGCACTACCTGGCTACTAATGGGGGCACTACCTGGCTACAATGGAGGCACTACCTGGCTACAATGGGGGCACTACCTGGCTACTAAAGGGGGTACTACCTGGCTACAATGGGGGTCTACCTGGCAACAGAGGGGGCACTACCTGGCAACAGAGGGGGCCCTACCTGGCAACAGAGGGACACTACCTGGCTACAATGGGGGCACTACCTGGCTACAATGGGGGGCACTACCTGGCTACAATGGGGGCACTACCTGGCTACAATGGGGGCACTACCTGGCAACAATGGAGGCACTACCTGGCTACTAATGGGGGTACTACCTGGCTACTAAAGGGGGTACTACCTGGCTAACGATTGGGGCACTACCTGGCAAACAATGGGGGCATCTATTTGGCTACAGAGAGGGCATCTATTTGGCTACAAGGGGGCATCTACCTGCCTGTAAGGGGCACTACCTGGTTATGGGGGGCTACTACCTGGCTATAAGGGCATCTACCTGGCTTTCTTCCAAAGCCGTTATGCAGTTAGGTGGAGTGGGTGTGGCTTTTTGAAGGGGCGTGGCATACCGTCAAGATGGGCGTGTCCATGCAAATTTTTGCCCACTAATATCTCCTGCTTTTTCATTTTCAAAAGTTGGCAACTATGCGTATAAGTGATTACAGTACAGTTACATCCAGTGATTCACAGGTGACATCCACTTTCCTCATTCCATTTACTTTTACATCTGGCTCAAACATCCATAAAGTCTTCTTCTTCCAATTATGGTGGCATAATTTGATGCACAAACATCTAAGACTGCTTGCTTTTCCCGAACTCTCCCCAACTACTCATATACAGTGCTCCAAAGAGTTTTAATGTCCCCATTGGGGTCCTGTACAGTAATATTACTCCCTTTTGTGCCCTACACAGTAACAGTGCTACCAAATAGTAACCTAGGATATACACTAACCAAATGGCACTCAGCTTGGGATCCAGTCTAAGTGCCATGGATTCCCAGGACATGCAGCAGACCTCCTGGAAGCAGAACAGCCCTTGAAATCTAGGAATTTCTCTCTTGATCTGTGACCATTGCGAGGCCTGTGACTTCTAGAGAATAGCAGGGCAGAGAGCTTATGTCTCCGTTCTTTACCATAGGTATTTACTATATGCGCGTCTTGTGTACATATAAACTGGTACAAGTGGCTGATTCGTTGCTACCATACCCCAGATTCATCTGGTCATCCACTTGCGGCTACTGGGCAACTGTCCAGTTCATCCACCCTTAACACCAGACCTGGAGACAACCCTGGGGAGCTTTGCCCATACAGGTTTAATCATAGAAGAAAGGGGCAACTGTTGTCAGTATCTTAACTTTTTGCATCTGGACATGAAGGATATTAAGTCACCCAAACTACCCTAGACCCATGATATAAAGTGCAGCAGAGGGCCAAAAGTAAAAATGAAAAAGTGGCTAAATGTAAAGTTTGTACGTTCTTATTTGCCTATGGTTATTTTTGTACTGGCTTTGTGCTGCTTGCATTTAAACATTTTTCTACACAAGCAAAAAGGTCAGACCCATCTTTCCTATTTATTTCCTTAACCCCTTAAGCACCAGCCCTGATAAGATCTTAATGATCAGCTACATTTAGTCGTTTTTGCCTCCTGCGTTTCAGCAGTCGTAACTTTTTTTTATCTTTTAAGTGATGCAGTTGTATGAAGACTTGTTTTGTGCAGGAGAAGTATTTTTGAGGGGCATAGTTTGAGTTTACAAAAATATTACTACAGATTTTATTTTTTGCAGCGTGAACACAACAAGTTTTTTTCTGTATTTTTTTTACACCATTGATATTTCAAACTAACCTGCTGAATTAATTCTACAGGTTAGTACCATCATGTAGGTATATAATATGTGTATAATATGTGTGGGTTTTTGTGTGTCTGTAATGTATGCACAATAACTTTTTTTATTAAATATTTTTATTTTATTATTACATTTTTTTTAAATTAAAAAATCCCATTAAGGGATAACTATTTAACACTTTTTTTTTAACACTTGGTAATGTATTAGCATACATGAATATGCTAATACATTACTTTCTGTGTCAGTATGACACAGGCTGCCGTCAGGGCAGATCACAGCGTGCCCTGACTGTAGTTCCACTATACAGAAAACCCTGGGACCACTCTAGGTCCAAAGGGCTGACTGTACAGACATTCCCCAGACTCCATCGGGTCACTGGGAGTCCCTATGACCCAATGGAGTAGGAGATTGTCCTTTGACTGTGCAGCGGTCGCTGACCGCAGCAATCATCGGGTTGAACGGTGAGGACTGGAGATTTCCTCTGCACCTTGGCACTTTAACACTGCTCTAGGAACAGAACTGTTACCTACAGCGCTGTTCCTAGCACAGTTGCGACGTTAGGAGCCACAAAACTCCTTTGTTTGCAGTGACGTCTAGAGACTAAAAACGTTAAATTAACGACCTGCACTGCCCGTCATCAATAGTTGGTGGGTAGTTGTTAAGGAGTTAAATATATCTGTATTTCATGGTGTTAACACAACATGTTCTCACTAAGGGAGACATGTATGATCAGGTTTTTCACCCTTTTCTGGTGTAAAATCTGCGCAGTTTGCGATGTCTAATGCGCCTAACATGAGGGGGCGTTTTGGAGGCGTTCTGGGTGCATGTCGCACCACACTCATAATATTAGACACATACAGTATATGAATGTGGTTCGGCTAAACTAGGCACATTACTGCTCAGACAGGCAGACCTATTTCAATGTGGTCTGTCTGAGCCTGAGGAGTCGAAATGGAGCTAGATTTGCCATTAGGCCAAAATTGTCCCTTATTTCTCAACTTACACCAGTACAATAATAAAAAGTAATTTCTGATAATTATCAAACTATATAAAATTAAATTATTTAAATTTAATTAAAAATGTTATCATATAAAATTAATATAAAAATATATAATATCCCAAAATATAAAAATATCTCCTTTAAAATGTATTTAAAATTAATAGAATCTAAAACTAATTTTACATTAAATGTAAATGTTGTTCAGATTTTTAAAGGTTTAGTCTTTACTATATTAAATTTGAAATTTATTTTTGCTGTTCTCACCCTTTATTCTACATACAACAAGAGCCAGCACAGCACAGGTATGGCTGGGATCTGTGGTCCACCATGCAAGATCAGTACCATAGTTTGTATTCAGTGACATGCTATTCTAATGACTTTTCTTTTATTTCCAGCCTATTTATAGCTCTTATACATGTTAGGCACATTACTAGTCCGCCTAAGTTCTGTAATGCACCAAACATACAGGCGAGACGCGTTGAACTTTACACACCATTTATGAACGCAAAAAAAACACATTCATACATTCAGACGCATTATACATTGAAAAAAAGATGAGAAAATGAACCTTCGACACATTCAATTCATACAAGAGAATAAATTTGCTATATGCTGCATCATGTGACCACACTAAGAAGATAGATAAGACAATTGTAAGGGTTCGGTGGATTCGCTGGACCACCGCAAGCGATCATAGTTAAGCCACGCCAGGGAGCGGAGTCTAAGTAGCCCCCGGTATTCACCAGAGCCCGCTGCAAAGCGGGATGGGCTTGCTGCGGCGTGAGGCTACCAGGTCGCTACCCCTGACGTGACTTGCTTGCGGCCAGGGTACTGCGTGGTACAGAATTGTAATCCAGAGACATAGTCGGGGACAGGCAGGAGGTCAGGACAGGCGGAAGAGGTTCGTGGTCAGAGACGGGCAGAAGGTCAGGGCAGGCGGCAAACAGGCAAGGTCAGGAAACGTAGCGGAACGGACTGGTACACGGGTAATCAGACAGGACTTCCAACACTCTCTAGACTCACTAAACGCACACCAACAAACTGGCAGAGAGTGCTGGGGGTGTATTCCTTATATAGGACCAGCGGCCGTCAATAACTAATTAACGGTGCGCTGGCCCTTTAAATCCAGCCCAGCCGTCGCGCGCGCGCCCTAAGCAGCGGGTACGCGCGCGGCGGCCGGGACAGGCAGGAGCAGCGTTCACAGGAGCGTGGACGGGTAAGTGAGCCGGCGCCAGGGACTGGGCAGCGGGGGCATGGTCACGTGGAGCCGCGGCACCCGCGCCGGACCCCCTGCGGGCAGGAGGGCGGCCGCGGGGCACCGCGGCACCCGCGCCAGCCCCCATGACAACAATTCTGTAATTCCATTCTATTATGTCTCACCACTTACACTAACGTTCAAATGTTTGGGGTCACCTAGACAATTTAGTGTTTTCCATGAAAACTCATACTTGTATTTATAAAATGAGTTATAAAATGAATAGAAATATCGTCCAGACATTCACGAGGATAAAAATAATGATTTTTATTTGAAAAAATTATTTTCTACTTCAAACTTTGCTTTCGTCAAAGAATGTTCCTTTTGCAGCAATTCCAGCATTGCAGACCTTTGGCATTCTAGCTGTTAATTTGCTGAGGTAACCTGGAGAAATTTCACCCCATGCTTCCAGAAGCCCCTCCCACAAGTTGGATTGGCTTGATGGGCACTTTTTGCGTACCATATGGTCAAGCTGCTCCCACAACAGCTCAATGGGGTTGAGATCTGGTGACTGCGCTGGCCACTCCATTACAGATAGAATACCAGCTGCTTGCTTCTTCCCTAAATAGCTCTTGAATAATTTGGAGGTGTGCTTTGGGTCATTGTCCTGTTGCAGGATAAAATTGCCTCCAATCAAGAGCTGTCAACAGGGTATGGCATGGCATTGCAAAATGGAGGGATATCCCTCCTTATTTAAAATCCCTTTTACCTTGTACAAATCTCCCACTTTACCAGCACCAAAGCAACCCCAGACCATCACATTACCTCCACTGTGCTTGACAGATGGTGTCAGGCACTCTTCCAGCATCATTTCAGTTGTTCTGTGTCTCACAAATGTTCTTCTGTGTGATCCAAACACCTCAAACTTCGATTCGTCTGTCCACAACACTTTTTTCCAATCTCCCTCTGTCCAATGTCTGTGTTCTTTAGCCCATATTAATCTTTTCCTTTTATTAGCCAGTCTCAGATAAGGCTTTTTCTTTGCCACTCTGCCCTGAAGGCCAGCATCCCGGAGTCGCATCTTCACTGTAGGCGTTGACACTGGCATTTTGCGGGTACTATTTAATGAAGCTGCAAGTTGAGGACCTGTGAGGCGTCGATTTCTCAAACTAGAGACTCTAATGTACTTGTCTTGTTGCTCAGTTGTGCAGCGGGGCCTCCCACTTCTCTTTCTACTCTGGTTAGAGCCTGTTTGTGCTCTCGTCTGAAGGGAGTAGTACACACTGTTGTAGGAAATCTTCGGTTTCTTGGCAATTTCTCGCATGGAATAGCCTTCATCTATCAGCACAAGAATAGACTGTCGAGTTTCACATGAAAGTCCTCTTTTTCTGGCCATTTTGCAAGTTAAATAGAACCAAAAAATGTAATGCTCCAGATTTTCAACTAGCTCAAAGAAAGGTCAGCTTTATAGCTTCTCTAATCAACAAAACTGTTTTCAGCTGTGCTAACATACTTGCACAATGGTTTTCAAGGGTGTTCAAAATATCCAATAGCTTTCTTACACAGTTAGCAAACACAATGTACCATTAGAACACTGGAGTGATGGTTGTTGGAAATGGACCTCTAGACACCTATGTAGATATTGCATTAACAACCAGACGTTTTCCGCGAGAATAGTCATTTACCACATTAACAATGTATAGAGTGTATTTATGATTCATTTAATTTTAGCTTCATTGAAAAAAACTGCTTTTCTTTAAAAAATAAGGAAATTTCAGAAAACAGCAGAATTGTGCCTTGGTGCCTAAGTGTAAGCATAGACAGAGCATTAGGCTGCCTCTCTCACTCAGAATAAGGGGCCAGCAGCATTTCACTCTGCACAGCCAGAAGAAACACACTAACACTGCAGCTGTTTCTACAATCAGAAAACAGCAGAATTGTGCCTCAGTGCCTAAATGCTCCTGCGTGTAAACATAGCAGTGAGATCTGTGCTGCTCTGGATGAGTTCGTAGAAGACTGGATTCAACTGTAACAAACCTCCAGCTGTGAGAGGAGAAGAGATCAGTGCTCTGATTTCATAGAAGGCTGTCTAGACTGAATGCAGGCCTGTGGTATGTAAACAGCTCTTATAAAATAAGACTGCATAGGGAGAGGAAAGAAACAGTGACACGTGGACTCAGACAGAGAGGGGGGATAGCACACTGACTCGGGAGCGAGAATGAACAGTGAAGGGGGGATGATGTCATCCCCCTTCAGTTAAGAAACACCCAGCTGGGAGGGGAAGAAACGCCCCTGGATTTCAGGAAATGAGAGAATCAAGCTTCAAGAAAACAGCCGAACTGATGAAGCGATAAATCCCCTTTAAAAAACACACATAGAAAGCCATCTATCAGGATGCCTTGGAGTATGGTAAAAAATGTGTGCAAGTGCTGGATGAACATACAAATTACATGGAAATTCTGCCTTTAGTTAGATTCAAATCTGTAATCCAATACTCAGAAAGGGGAACATCTCTCCTTGAGGAGAGCACCGAACAAACGGAGTGTAGAGTTATGTATTGCCTTTTTGCCCTCTACTAAACATCTGCATATCACAAGGCATTATGTGAAAGGGGCTGAGAAGCCCAAAGCACCCTCTGTTGGATGTAACAAATCCTCAATTTGCTTTTTACCCACCGGGTCATGAGAAGGCAAAAAGGATTTTAGCCAAGCCAGTAACTCTCATCTGCAGACAATGCTGTTTTGGGATTTTTGTCCCTCATCAGTGCAGAGCAGAGCGATACTGGCTGGCTGTGTGGAAGGCAATGAGTGGCTCAGAAAGGGGAACATCTCTCCTTGAGGAGAGCACCGAACGAACGGCATCTAGAGTTATGTATTGCCTTTTTGCCTTCTATTAAGCATCTGCATATCACAAGGAGAGATGTTCCCCTTTCTGAGTCACTCATTGCCCATGATAATAATAATGATAATTAAAAAAAAAACAAAAAACTTCTAGACATATGAATACCTGTAACAGATATGGTAGTGGATCCTCTGAACCACCGCAATTGCACGGCGTAGTCACCAACGGAGGAGTTCCCTTGCTGGAGATCCAGCAATGTGGTCTCGGCAGACGAAGCACTGGCAGGCTCTTCGAAGACGCTGCGAAACTCCTGCAGGAACGTCACAAGATCAGAAGTGACCGGATCGCCTTGGTTCCAGAGGGGAGTCGCCCAGGCCAGGGCTTTCCCGGAGAGGAGACTGACCACGAAGGCTACCTTGGACCTTTCGGACGGGAATTGTCCTGCCATAAGTTCCACGTGGAGGGAACACTGGGTGATGAAGCCCCTGCAGGCTTTTGGGTCCCCATCAAATTTTGTTGGCATAGACAACCGGAGTTTAGGACCGGCAGACATCCCCGGAGCGGCTGCCACAGAAGGCGCCACGGCAGCCGATAGCGAGGAGCTGCAACATCATAGAGGACAGCTGGTTAAGCTGCTGCACCTGCTGAGCGATCTGTTTCGACTGTTGGGTCACGATGGTGGTGATGTCAGAGACGCTTGGTAGAGGCACCTTGGTGGGATCCATGGCCGAATAGAACTGTAACAGATATGGTAGTGGATCCTCTGAAGCACCACAAGCGATGGTGTAAGCCACGCCAGGGAGCTGAGTCTAAGTAGGTCCGGTTTTCACCAGAGCCCGTCGCAAAGTGGGATGGACTTGCTGCGGCGGATTACTACCAGGTCGCTACCCCTGACGTGACTTGCTTGCGGTGGCAGCCAAAGTGTTGCATGGTACAGAATCGTGAAGCAGGCTTGTAGTCGGGGACAGGCAGAAGGTCAGTGCAGGCGGCAGTGGTTCGTAGTTGGGGACAGGCAGAAGGTCAGGACAGGCGGGTTCGTGGTCAAGGGGCGGAGGCAGAAGGTGCTGTACACGGTAGACGAACAAGACACTCAGGAATGCTTCCTCTCTAGGCACAGGGCACTATCGATTGGGCAAAGTGCTAAGGAAGGGGCAGAGCTTAAATAGGGTCAGCGCCCAGTGACACCAATCACCGGCGCACTGTCCCTTTAAATTTTCCTATAGTGCCGCGCGCACCCGGCCGCCAGCAGGAGCGCGCACCGGGACAGAAACAGGAGGGACACCCGTAACAATACCTCACTTCCTTCATTTTATATTTTTAAAAAAGGATAATTTTTTTATTGGAACAAAAGCAGATACAAATAGAAGTAAAAGTATCCATTTTTTATACAGTATATTTATATACAGTATCTGTTCAAAACGTGACAGGTGACACTTCTGTTTCATTCACTGTCCGTTTTATTTATTTTATATTATTGGGCTGTATTTGTTGCTTCCTCACTTTCTTACACTTTCCTCCTTGGTATACGCTTTCACAGATATCTACTTTTCAAGGGATTCTTTCAGTGAGTTCTCATCTCAACTATGGCTCAAGGTGAAGAAAAATGTTGTATAGTTATATATAGGTTTTAATAGATATATTGAGGTTAAGCTCAACGTACCTGTAAGTGTCCTGCACAAGTTTCATGAATGGCATTCTTCTTTTAAGTACATTTTACTAAAACTTAACTTATGAAATGGTTTTTTGCCCTCATCACTTTTGTTCAGATTGTGTAAAACAAAAAAAAAACATATTGAGTAAAGGCATTGAGTTAGGGTATGTTCACAAGGCTTAAAATGCTGCATATTTGAGCACGCATTTTGCCGCATATTGCGCTTTATACACGGCAAAATGCGCACTGCAATTACAGACGTGTGGTGATGTTCCTATGCAATTTGATGGCATTTGGCTGCAGCAGGCAGTTTCTTGAGGCCAGAAAACACATGCAGAATTCTTCCTCCACACATCCTAATTGGATTCAAGTTCTAGATGCCCTGAAGCCAATTACTGTGTCAAATTAGGATGATCTGCTTTCAGACTAAACTGAAAGCTATTAGAGTAACACTAATACAGAACTCTGTTTGGTTCCATTTCTGTTATTCCTTCTATAATTGTATTAAAAGGGTTTTGCCACCATGTAATGTTGACGTGGGAACCTCCAAAATGGGTATTTAATCACTTATCTAAATATATGTGATTACAAAAAGTGAAGACTCTGAGAGCTACATCATTTCTAAATCCCCCTTACTTACCTGAAAGCTTCCTCTAGACACGACCCAGGAGCTGACAGGCCGCGCTTGGGTGAAACACTTCTTATCTGATGACAGGCAAAATGAATGAGCTTTTAAGGCAGCGGGTAGCAAGTGCAGTCTACGAAGCTGTGTCTTGCTGTATTGAGAATCCACTGTTGTACTGTTTATTATTTCACTTAAGTTTTGAGACACTCCCTTATTCCTCACTCCTTACTCACCCCCTCCCTCTCAGCCCTGCAGCCTTCATGACTCAGCGTGATTTGTTGACATTCTCCCTGTGCTGATAAGGAGGTAAGAAACTAGCGTCCTGGCAAATCCCCTTTAATAACATGTGGGTATTACCATTCCTCTTATCATATTGACCATACGTTCAAATGCTGTCCAAATTTGGCTGATAGTATAAGACCGTAAAATAATAAACCCTAGAGGTGCAGGAATAATTCATATATTTCCAATGTATAACAGAGTTTTTAGCAAAGGTGCTCCAGCATTCAAGTGCTCTTTAGGATTTCTTTTTAAATCTACATTGAAAAAAAAAACCTAAACAATTCAGCATATGAACTATGATGCTTATTCGCATTGAAAACAATAGGACACGTAATACACAAGGAATCACTCATATGCGACAGAATACACATCAGAATATGAATGACAATTAGCTGATGATTTTGCCATTTATTTGACCTGTGTACCTTTTGTACCTTTAACCTTTTAATCCCTCCAAAGAAAAAAAATGTTACTCTTCATTTTTCTTCTCCCCTCCTTCCAAAAGCCATAACGTGTTCATTTTTCCACCTACATAGACATATGAGGAATTTTATTTTGCAGGACAAGATGTACTTTCTAATGGTATTATTCATATCAACATAGAATATACTGGGAAACCGCAAAAAAATTCCAAGTAGGGCAAAATGTGAAAAAATGTACTTGCGCCATGTTTGCAAGAGTTTTGTTTTTGCAGCGTTCAATCTTCGGTAAAATGATGTGTTATCTATATTCTACAGGTTGATACGCATCCGGCAATACCAAACATGTACGGTTTCCGTAATGTTTTGATGACGTAAAAAAAATTCCAAACATTCCAAACTAGGGGGCGCGATCGTTAATATAGCCTAATGCATTGCATAGACAAAGCATTAGGCTGTACCAAGATGGCGTTTTCCTCACTTCCTGCCTGGGGCCGGAAGTGAGACAAATGAGAACATGGCAGCAATGCAGGCCTTCACAAGGCTTCCGCTGCCATGTCCAGGCATCGGATCCCTGCAGTTACGCTGCGGGGACTCAAATCAGAGTGAAAAGTGTTGTGCGGCACCGTTTTTCATTGATTTAGATGCCACGGCCATCTTTGCCGTGGCGTCTAAAGGGTTAAACAGCGGCCTCCCCCACGCTGTAACCTCCGGGTGTTAGCAGGATTTGCCTGAGATTCTGCTACACAACTCCTTAACACCACTAGGACATACCCATACGTACCCATAAGGGGTTAAGCTTGTTGCATTGTGCATAAATATTAAGAGACCATAATAATAATCTTTATTTATATAGTGGCAACATATTCAGCAGCAATTTACAATATAGAGTATAAGTATAGACGAAAAACAAACATTACATAGTAAAAAGCTTGTGACTAAACAAGAGGTGTGAGGACCCTCCTTAGGCTATGTTCACACGGCTTAATTGCGGGACGATCTTAAGCCGTGTGAACATGGCCTTACACTCTACGTAACCATCAAGCATAAATACCTTCATGAAAGTAAGGATATGTTCACACGGTATGTTGAATCCGTGTTTGGATTCGCTTTTAAATGTGTGTTTGGATCTGTGTTTCGGACCCTAAATGGACTTAAACACACATCTAACAATGTGCAGTGTGATTTACATTGCTTTCAATGTAAAACACGTACCGGCGTTCAGACAAGTGTTCGCCGATGTGTTTTTACATGCGTCTTGGTGATGCGTCTTTTGGATCCAAAGAACTGACATGTCTATTCTTGATCAGTTTGACGCGGCAGGCACCCTACTTAAAACTTTAAAACTAATTTACACAGCGCTTTTTAATGCGTTTTTCGGATCCAAAACGGATCCAAAAACTGATCCAGCACACCATATGAACATACCCTAAAGACTCTTTCTATGAGTTGATCACCTTAAACAGAGTGTGTGTCACTATTACTATTAGAATTATTGTCTTATCAAGTGGTGCCTGTTGGGAATAGACCACCTTGCATGCTTTCTATAATGGTTAAAAAAATGGTCTGAGGACAATTGATTTTCAAGTTAAAGATGCCCTAACAATCCACTGGTTACCATGGGAGTTGCCATACATTTTCGAATGCAATGTCTATGAAGTTACTTCATAGCATTTGCATGTGTTAGTCTAGGTCTGCTCGGCATTGGACAAAAAACTCACTGAAAACCAAATCCTAAAACCATTCATAAATCTGAGTTTTTTGTCCAGTGCATGTCAAAATCACGTTTTTTTTTGTTTGTTGCATTATGTTTTGCAGAAATGCACAGCATTAATTGCTGTGGATTTCTGCAAAAAAAAGTGCCAAAAACGTCTGGTAGTTCACATAGACTTCAATAGTAAATCTTCTGCCCTCCTCTGGCGTTTTTTGCAACATGTTTAAAAAAAACGGCTGGGAGCAGAAATGAGCAGATCTGTTTTCAGTTGTTTTTTCAGTAGTTTCAGAAAACAAAAAACTACCAAAAATGTCTGCAGTGGAGACATAGCCTTAGTTACTGTTGACGCTGAAGCTTTACCCATTTCAATTTATTAACATTTTTATACTTAAAAAAAGCATGGCTTGGTCTCATCCTGCATTGTTTTCAGTTTGTACCATGTTATATTATTAGTAGAGTGTGTGCTCTATTGACTGCATGACTTTTGTTGTAATTTTCAAGGCATTTTGTACTCATTTCTCAAATATGTCAAAAAAATTTGGCAGACTTGTATTGCAGTCATCAGATAATAGTGTACATCTGTATGAAGCAAACATCTCATCCACACACTAGAAACCCTATATGTACAGAACAGATTTGTACCACAGAAATTTGTGCAACAACCCTGGCATGTGTGATCATAACCTTGCAATGCTTCATTACATTTTGAGGAACAGAAGTAACGTACAATACAAGTGCTTCCGCTTTAGACCAAATGACCAGCTGGTTTCTTGAAATTAATTTCGAAAAAACAAATTCCTTTTGAGACCGTTTGAGGCACAACAAATCCTAGATGTTGGCATTTTGTTTTTACAGGATTGAAAGGACTTCAGTACTACTGATTGTTGAAATCAAGTTTTCATATTACAATGGGTCCGTTGGGTTTCCGCCATGGTTAGTCCTGGACATTTTTCATATCACTTTCAATATTTTTTAATAATTCTTAAGTCTTGCTGTTTTCACTTTGGCCACTAGGTCTTGTTTGCACTGCTTTAACAGCGGTCAGAGAGATGCTTTACAGTAGCTTCATGCACATAGGAGACTTAAGACTGACTCAGTCCCATTCACTTCTATAGGAGAGTTTTCTAGGCATGCTCTGTGACCTGGGAAGAAGTCACTGTGCAGGGAGGTGAAAGGGTGAACTGTGACTATCTCCTCTTGTGACTGGTGGATCCTGTGTTATCTATTCACACTGGTGTTTCCTTTCAGTTTGAGCCTCTTTGTGCTGATGATGAGTAGACAACTGAGAATCGAACAGGAAGTGTCAGAATATTATTAGGCTTAGTGGCCAAAGTGAAAACTGCAGGACTTAAGAATTATTAAAAAATATTGAAGGTGATATGGAAAATGTAAAAAACAAACAAAAATTCTTTAAAAAAAATGTGTTTAACATAAAAACGTGAGTTAAACAATACGTAATTTTTGATGACACATTCCCTTTAAACATTTTTTGGGGCTTTTTTTTCATTTTTATGTTATCTAGGTGAAAATTCTTAAAGGGTTTCCTCCATAATTGTAAATAAAAATCTACTGCTGTAAGTGCATAAAGAAAGCTTAATTACCTGTATACTGAGCTCAGCAATGCCACTACTATTCCTTTCGCTTGGTCTTTAGTTGTCTTCCAGCTCCTGGCAGTCAGCTTGTGTGCACTGCATCCACTGATTATCTGCAGTGGTCATGTGATACTGCCTGATGCCAAAGTTTGAAAAAATTATAACTCG
Source organism: Phyllomedusa bahiana (assembly GCA_025379985.1). Taxonomy (NCBI): domain Eukaryota; kingdom Metazoa; phylum Chordata; class Amphibia; order Anura; family Hylidae; genus Phyllomedusa; species Phyllomedusa bahiana. The sequence continues at coordinate 23,837 of JAODAL010019746.1, read as the reverse complement.
CCCTTTAAAACCCAATTTATTCCTGCATGCCAATGACATCACGTTCATTGGCCACATGGCACTACAGCCAATCACATGCCTCAGTGGTCTTTTACCGTATAAATAGCAAATTTTCACTGATGCTTGTGATTGGCTGGAGTCAATGGGGTAACTGCAACCAAACAGGATATCATCACTGCAGTCATTGATTGGCTGCAGCAGTCACAGAAATGTGTAAAATCCACATGTATTATACTATAATCCACTTCCTATTTTCAGTGCAAATCCACAGGTAAAATCTGCAGAGTATCTGCACATTTTTCAATGAAAGTAAGTAATAGCCAGCTCACCATTAGATCTTCAGCAGCCCAGCCTCCTTGCATGGAAATCACTTCAAATATGTGTAGTAGCATGTACACTACCGTTCAAAAGTTTGGAGTCACCCGACAATTTTGTTTTTTTCCCTGAAACCCAAATATTTTTGATTTCAAATGAGTTGCAAAATGAATGAAATATGTCCAGACATTGAAAAGGTTAAAAAAAGATTTTTATGAAAAAAAATTTTCTACTTAAAACTTTGCTGCAAAGAGAGCATTCTTTGCGAAAGCAATTCCAGCATTGCAGCCTTTTGGGATTCTAGTGTTAATTTTCTGGGGGAATCTGGAGAAATGTCCCCATGCTTTCCCGAAGCCCCCCCCACAAGTTGGTTGGTTTAGGGCACTTCTTTCGTACCATACATCAAAACTGCTCCACAAAAACTCAAGGGGGTTGAGATCTGGTGACTGCGCTGGCCACTCCTTATAGAAGAATACCAGTGCCGCTTCTTCCTAAATATTTTCTTCTAATTTGGAGGTGTGTTTTGGGTCATTGTCCTGTTCGGGTGAAATTGGCTGCAATCAAGTGCTGTCAAAAGGGTAGGCTTTGGTTTGAAAAATGGAGTGATCCCTTCCCTTTTTCAAAATCCCTTTTCCCTTGTCCCAAATCCCCCACTTTCCAGCACCAAAGCAACCCAGAGATCACATTCCCTCCCCCATGTTGACAGATGGGTCAGGACTCTTCCAGCATCTTTTCAGTTGTTTGAACCGCAAAGTTGTATGTGGGACCCAAAAACACCTCAAACTTCGATTTGTCTGTCCATAAATTTTTCCCCAATCCCCCTCTGTTTCTTTAGCCTACAAATCTTTTCCTTTTATTAGCCAGTCCAGATATGGCTTTTCTGTCCACTCTCCCCTAAAGGGCCCCGCATCGGGGAGTCCCTCTTCACTGTAACTTGACACTGGCTTTTTGCTGGTACTATTTAATGGAATCCCGTTGAGGACCTTGAGTTCGATTTTTTAAACCAGAGACTCTAATGTACTTGTCTTTTTTGCTCAGTTGTGCAGCGCGGCCCCCCATTCTTTTTATTGGTTAGACCCTTTTTGTGCTCTCCTCGAATGGAGGTACACACTGTTGTGGGAAATCTTCAGTTTTTGGCAATTCCCATGGATAGCCTCATCTATCAGAACAAGAAAAGACTTTGAGTTTCCATGAAAATTCTCTTTTTCCCCCCCTTTTTTGCGAGTTTTAAAAGAACAACAAATTTGTTTGCCCGATTTCAAAAAGCTGGAAGGGCGTTTTATACCCAAAGCAAAAATGTTTTCACTGTGTAACATGCTTGTCAAGGGCTTTCAAGGGGGTTTAAATATCCTATAGCTTTTTAACATTTGCAAAAACAAAATGTACCATTAGAACACTGGGTGAGTTTTTGGAAATGGGACTCTATACACCTATGTAGATATTGCATTAACAACCTCGTTTTTCAGCTAGAATAGTCATTTTAAAATTAACAAGTATTGGTGTATTTGATTTATTTTAAAGTTAGCTTCATTGAAAAAAAAATGTGCTTTTGTTTAAAAAATAAAGACATTTCTAAGTGACAAACTTTTGAAATGAAGTGTAAACCAAAATATCCAAAATCCAGCATGGGGAGATGATGCATAAAATAATTAATTATTAGTATCCAAACATAAAATGTAGAGTGGCAATACCAGGAAAAGAAGTGCTTATGCGTTTCGAACCAATACAGGGTTGTTAACCATAGCAACAATTTTCCCCTTTTTAACCCCTCATGTTTATTAGGCTCCGTTCACATTGGAACTTTATTTTCCATCTGGTTTTCTGAGGGTTTGAAGAGAATTTGCATACTCTGTAGTGCTATTCGTGCCCCCTGACCACCTAAAAAACCAAACCCAAAAAACCGTTCAAAAAAGGGTATTCCTTAATGCCTTCACTCTACATGTCTGTGAAAACTTAGTTTGGTTCCACATAAAATGAGAAACGGGGAAATTTCCATCTGATATAAATTTTGCTTAAACAATCGTTTTTATTCAACCCGAATTTTTTCTAATTTCTGGGGAAAACCCTTTTCTATTTTACCACCTGGTTACACATATATTTCCTTTTTCCTGAAGAGAGGGAAAAAAAAAGATGTTGTTTGTGCAGTGCAGCAATGTATCTTTTATATAATTTGCCATGTTATAAGTGAGTGTACATAAAAGAGTTATCAAGCCTTTTTATCCATTAATGGTATATGTATGTCATGGCAGTACCATCTCCATACACACCAGATACTGGCTGATTACTGCTGCTGACACCCGTCGTCTTTAGTTATTTAGCCTAGTTTTGATACCATACCATGCTAAGACAGTAGGTGCTAACTTTGTAAACCCCTCGGGCCCCGGGGTTTTATCGTCTAATGAAGGCTCCAAGGTCTGCCATTAAAAGGGTGATTCATTTGTAGACATTTATGGAAAATTGATAGGATCCCATTCACTTACAAATCTGCTAAGAAAAATATGTCAGAATAGAGGCGCTTCCACGCCATTTTTAAGGTGCATTAAATGAGTGTGTAATGCGCCTGAATAAATAAATCTGTAAAAAATCTGGATTGTGGTATGCCTTCTATAGCATATTTCATGTGCCTAGTTTAGACGTGTACCAAAAAAAAGGTGCAGTGCATATCATTGCTAGCATTTTTGATGCGCCTACTTTAGGCGCATTCAAAAGTGTCATGCCTGGCATAAAATGCTCCAAGTTTTGGTGTCCAACAGTTTAGTTATATAGAGAATACGTCAACAGTTTTTTGGTGCAAAATACACCATAAAAATGGTGCAGCCGTAATGGGACATGTCGCCCATAGTGTTTGCAAGTAATAACCAGCCTGAAAAAGTGGTACACTTTAAAGAGGCCTGCACAAACATGCAATTGAGTGTGCAATATTCTGGAGTACTTAAGGTGGGGTTTCCATGTCAGACATTTAGAGCATACCCGCACCTATCTAGAGAATAGGCCTCTGAAAACATACATAAACGGAGAGTAGGTTGTTCAACCTCTTCTCCTTTCTGCATGGAGACTTTTAGGTACATGTTCTGAAGACAAGTGCGGGTAGGGCCTAAGGGCGACATGTATGATTTTTGGCGCCCAGACGCCATTTCTTTTGCACGCATTGGTAGTGTAGAATGGGCCTAAATCTATGAACGTGTTCTACTGCGGGTCATAGATTTAGCACTTTCTAACTACATAGTGACAATTCTGGCTCAGGTAAGCCACTTTTAAAGTGGTTTACCTGTTCCAGCAGTAATGTGCCTGGATTTGCTGTACTTAAGCTACAAATGTGTAGCTTTGTACGGTTGTAGTGCGACATGCCTCCAGCACACCCCACTGATCTCAGGCGGATTACAAAGTGCCACAGGCGCTTTGTAATGTGCCTGATATTGGAGTGCACTTAGTTCATAATAGAGCGAAACAGCTGCGCTAGTTTTTGGGCTGAAAAGATGCCAGACTTTTGGTGCAGCCCCGTACATACATGCCACCCTAAATATCTGACATAGGTACATATTGTAGTATTTTGTAGACGCGATTGTATGTTTGGGCAGGCCTCTTCAATGTGTACAGCTTTTTCAGGCTGGTTTGTATTTGCAAACACTATACTTTTCTTAGCAGATTTGCAAGTGAATAGGACATTGCTGCAATAGCTTGCACAACTGTTACAAAAAGTACAGCATTTGCAGGTACAAACCAGATTGAAACTGATGGAAAAAATAAAAAAGACTGCAGCTCTGCCATGAGCTTTCCCCTCCCCTACAAACAGCTGATCTGATACTGATGGTTATACTAAATAAAGGCCAACTAACCATATGAATTTTGAACATGTTAGGGCCACATGTATGAACCTGTTTAGGTCTAAAACTCACTCTTTGGCCCATAGGTTACTATGGGCAAAAAAGTGAGTTTTAGACCTAAACAGGTTAATAAATGTGCCCCGTAGTGTAAACTCACTAGCAATACTTTAGCAGTATAATTTTTTTTCATCCATGCTCAGTTTCATATATACATTTTATCCCTGGACTCACCATTTCTGCTTTATCTAAGAAATGTTCTTAGTACAAAGGTAAATAGGAGTTTTCAGGTAAGTATAAGATCATCCAACTTTTACCAAATCCATTTAAAAATAGCAAAACAAGTGGCAAGTATAGCATATTTAATTAAGGAATTTATAAATTGTGACACGACTCACGTTATATATGCAATATATTGTACTCTGTGATCAGTTCAGTATTACATAGGCTATGTTCACACGACGTAATTATGCCTGGTGTTCGGGAGTCGTGCTGATACGCGTGTACTCCCGCGGCGCAGGAACTGCCGGCCCCATAGACATGCACTGCTCGCGCCACGTATTCGCCGCAAGTAATTGACATGTCACTTGTCTTCCCACACATACAATAAGATCGCATTGTACGAGCAGGGAGAGGAGGCGTAATCCATAGTTCTCTATGAGAACTGTGGATTACCATAATTTCGGTAAACTCATCCACGTGGTGGGGTAAGCATTTACTTTTTCTTGCACTGTTTTATCTAAGAGACTGGGAGTACTGTGACATAGTGCATTAGCCCCTACAATGATATTGAGGTATAAACTCCCTTAACTCACAGTGCCTGTTTCTGCTTTTCACTGTGTGCAGAATCTGCAGTGTATCCTGCAGATGCTGTTTCACACACTGTACGTGCTCTTTCAATTCTGTGGTTTTACATATCAGGACATATTTGGAACAACATCTGGTCCTTAAAGGTCTAAAAATTAAATAAATACAACTTCAGATAAACAATAATACACAACAGATTCAACTGAGTCAAAATTAATATAAAAAAATGAGACCAAAATGTAAAAGCAGTGAGTGAAAAATTAATTACACCTCTATTGCTTCTGTATGAATTAAATGACGATGTAGCAGTCAGGTGTTGCTGATCAAAAGCACATTTATGAAAACCAAAGTTTTGGCAGTTTGATGTTCTAGAACATTCAAGCACGTGTTAACAAAATGGCAAGCAGGAAAGACATCAACAATGATCTGAGAGAAGCAGTTATAACGGATTACAAGGTCATCTCCACTGAGAAAGATTATTCACAAGTGTAAACCATTCAAGACCGTTAAAAATCTTCACAAAAATGAACAACAAGGTCAGACCGCGCAATGCTCAGCAAAACTGAAAAAAGAAATACATCTCAGACTCTACAGACCCCTGTTAACATGTTAAGTGCTTAAGTTCATGAAGGTACAATTATAAAAATACTGAATAAGGATGGTTTGGTTAGAAAGATTGGCAGGAGAAAGCTTCTTCCCTTAAAATAACAGGGGTAGCATGGCTAAAAAGTAAAAAATTGCATCTCAACAATCCAAAAAACAAATTGAAGATGTTTGACCATAATGTCCAGCACCACATTTGGAAAAATCTAAACACAGAAAATCAGCACAATCAACTTATACCTACTGTCAAGCACAGTGGTGGAAAAGTGATGATTAGGCTTGTTTTGCAGCCACAGCACCTAGGTATCTAGAAGTGATTATCATGAACTCCCCCCATATATCAGAGTATTCTAGAGTCAAATGTAAGGCCACCTGTCCAACAACTGAAGCCTGGCCAAAACAGGGTCATGCAACAGGACAATGATCCCAAGTACCACAGCAAATATACAATAGGATGACTGAACCAAAAAAAAAATAGATGTGTTACAACATCCCAAACAAAACCCCAGACCTCAAGCTAATTGAAGTGCTGCGAAATGGCTTTTTTAAATTATTTCCTGAAACCTTAGCATTTAAAGAGGGTGTGGTTTCTGGTTCTCATGACTGTATGTATAATGAAGACACACACAAGAGACTCCAAATTATTCTTTAGTTATAGCCTATGCTTCGCTATATAGGGAAAAAAAATGCTGGAGTGCTTCTTTAACCCCCTCTTGATATGTAATAGGAGAACAATAACTGTTTAAACTTATAAAATATATCATTATCTATCCTAAATGGAGAACACCATTAAAAAAAAATCCTCCATGCTAGAATGGTGTTTTTTTGCCATTTGCTTTGCTTTCCCAATAAGTTGAGAAATCAAGGCAAAGTTGTAAGTACATTATGCACCACAAACAGTAAGCCCTTATACAGGTCCATAGACAAGAAAGTTCTCAGGCCATAGCAAAGCAATACAGAAATGGTATCTTTTAAAAGTAGTGAAATATGGTTCAATTTATGTAAATTTAACATCACCAGATAGATGGGTTATAACTTCAATTGTTACACTCTGTCAAACTAGAAGAACAATGAAAATAATGGCAGTGCTGTTATCCTGCTGCACTATTCTGTCCAGGCTTTTTGGTGAAATCTGTTATCTAGCCTGTAAGTGAGGAAAAACATGAAAATAAACGTCTATATATCTGCATTATAGTGTATTTTCTACCGTAAAATTTTGTATAAGGGCCTTTGATAAAAACAGCTACTCTTTATGTATTCTTGCACAATATGTGTTATGATCATGCCCGACAGACCCCCAGCTTCGAGTTCTGGTCGCCGGCCACGGCCGTTGCGACGAAAACCATGCTATTTAACATAATACTTTAACGAACGGCGCCGCAGCCCATCCCCCATTCCCCGGGCGCGTTCGTTCCCCGGTCCTTCCCCATGTACTGCGGGCGAGTGGCCCCACTCGTCCCGCGGTGGTCGGCTACCCACCCGACCCCGCTCCTGACTACAGGCGCGCTTGTCTCGGCCGATGCGCGCGTCCCTGATCACTAGGGCGCGCGCGCCGGTCTTCTCAGACTTAAAGGGCCAGTGCGCCGGTAATTGGCTGTTACTGGCCACTGACCCTATATATTGGCTCCTCCTCCGGCAGTCCTCTGCCGGATCTTTAGTGCCCTCGGAGCCTATTTTGAAAGTGTTTTGCCTCTTCTAGTGTTTACCGTGTACCGTACAGTCTCGCTACCGTCTTCTGACAATGAACCTTGGCCGCCTGCCCTGACTACCTGCCGTCCCCGACTACGTCCCAGCCTTACGATTCTGTACCACGCTTACCCTTGGCTACCACCACAAGCAAGTCCCATCAGGGGTAGTGACCTGGTAGTTTCCCGCTGCAACAAGTCCATCCCGCTTTGCGGCGGGCTCTGGTGAAAACCGGGTTCTACTTAGACTCCGCTCCCCGGCGTGGGCTTTCTACCACTGCCGTTACAGTAAGAATCTGGCCCATGCGAATCCCACCAGGTGCCTCTGGCCTAGTGAACGCGGACCTTGCAGCAGTTGTTGGCGCAAAGTCAAGTCATATTGCACAACAGGCACAGCAGTTAGACAGTTAACATCATTGTTACAAGCAACTTCTGGCGAAACCAGCAGCAGCCGTCATCTACACTCGTGGACTACTCCGCTCCCGCTGGCACCGCTGCGACGGTGGGTCCAAGTGACGGTTACCGCTACGTCAAAGTTTGAAGGGGACTCCAAGCAGTGCCGAAGGTTTTCATCGCCAGTGTTCGATGCACATTGAATTAATGGCGGACAGTTCCCACGGAGCCTTCTAAGGTGGCTTTCGTGGTCAGCCTGCTTTCCGGTTTTCCCGGGGAAGGCCTTAGAATGGGCCCAAACCTCCTGTGGGATCGGACGATCCAGTGACGGCGGTTCTGCAGTCCTTCCTCCAGGAGTTCTGCTGTTCTTTCGAGGAACCTGCTCGGGCATCCTCCGCCGAGACGGTCTCATTCTACCCTGTGCAGGAGAGACTCGTCGGTGGGAGACTATGCGGTGCAGTTCCGCACATTAGTCTCAGAGTTGGCCTGGAACGAGGCCGCCCTATGTGCACATTCAAAAGGTGGAGTCTCTCGAGTAGGATTAAGGACTGTGCTGACACGAGTAGACATCCTCCCTAATTCAGTTGGGCTCACCCGCATATGACGTGCGTTTCGATGAGGGCGAGAGGAGCTTCGGCAAGAAAGAGAGGTAGCACGGCCATGCTGGTTTCCACGCCTGGCTCCAGTGTTCCAGAGGCAGCCTATGCCACCGGCACCATTCCCTATTGAGGAGCCCATGCAAGTCGACGAGGCACATCTCTCGGAGCAAGAATTTGCCCGACGGCGGTTAGGCAACTGTGTCTGTACTGTGGCAGTCCTTCCTGAGCACTTACGGAGGAATTGTCCCACCAACGTCCAAAACATACGCGGAAACTTCCGCCACCTAGGGTCCGTGGGAGAGGCGTCCCTAGGTGCAAATTCTCCTCTCCTCGCATGATGTTGCAGTACAGGTACGTGACTGATGTGGGGCTCACGTTTCGAATCTTCCGCATTTCTTGGGAGACTATGGTTCGGCCGGGAAACTTTATCCACCATGCTTCGGTATCGCAGGGTTATGGCCTTCCCGGGTGGTCCATTTGGAAAAGCCACTGGTCATCTCCTCCGTCGCAGCGCGTTCAGTGAGCTGTTAAGCGACACTGTCAATTAATGACCAAGCCCACTGTTCTCTTCACATGGGAATCCTGCATAAGCGCTTCTCTCGGACTTCCTGGCTGCGACTCCACTCTCTCTACTCTAGACTGGACGTCGGGGTGAAGTCACTCGCTGGGGTCCCAACTTCCTGAGCCGTTTGTTTGTTTTTTTTTCCTTGGTGGACACCTCGCCCGGTGCTACCGGTTCTCGCGCGGTTCCCCGCGAGCCATTGGCCGGTCTACCCGCTGAGTACCAGGAGTTCTCCGACGTCTTTTCGGAAAAAGAAGCGGAGATCCTTCCTCCTCATCGACCATATGATTGCCCGTCCGATCGACCATTTCTGCCGGGTACAGTCCTCCCCGGGTAGAGTCTATCCCTTGTCGGTTCCCGAGACACGAAGCTATGTCTGAATATATCCGGAGTGAATCTCCTATGAGTGGTTCATACGGAAATCCTCCTCTCCCGCAGGTGCGGATTCTTCTTCGTGAAAAAAGAAGGACGGTACCTTACGACCCTGCAGTAGACTATCGGGACGGTAACAAGATCACGGTGATGAATCGGTATCCTCTGACGTTGATCCCTGAGCTCTTTGAGCGCCTACGTGGTGTGAAGATCTTCTCCAAGTTGGACTTGAGGGGGGCCTATAATCTCATCCGCATACGTGAGGGCGGCGAGTGGAAGACGGCTTTTAACACCCGGGACGGGCACTTCGAGTACTTGGTCATGCCCATTCGGCCTATGTAACGCCCAGCCCGTTCTTCCAGGAATTCGTGAACGACATCTTCAGGGATCTCCTGTATACTTGTGTAGTGGTATACCTGGACGACATCTTAGTTGATACTCACAGGACCTGGAGGGATCTCACCGTGTTCACCGGTCCGCCAGGTTCTGAGACGCCTCCGTGCTAACCGCCGTACCACGCTTGAAGTTGGGAAATTGCATCTTTCATCAAACCAGCCTGCCATTTTGGGAATATATTATCTCTGACCAAGGGTTGCAGATGGACCCGGCAAAGCTGTCTGCTGTCTTGCAATGGCCTCGCCCTGTGGTTGTCTTCGGGCCTATACCAACGCTTCATGGATTTTGGAACTTTTACCGCCAGTTATCCCGACAATTCTCCCACACGTGGTGGCACCCATTGTGGCCTCTCACGAAAAAGAAGCTTAACACGCAAAGATGCCCATCCGAGACTGAGGAGGCGTTCGTGATATTGAAGACTGCCTTCGCCTCCGCTTCTATCCTGTCACGAACCGGACCCTGCAAAGCCTTTTGCACTAGAAGTAACGCCTCTGTCTGTCCGGGGTCGGTTTTGCGGTCTCACACAAAAGGGACCGACAGTAGAACGGTCACTTGCGGATTCTTTTCCCAAACCATTATCACCGGCGGAAAGAAAATTATACGAGTCGGAGACGGGAGTGGTTGGCCATCAAGCTTGCCCTGGAGGAATGGCTGTTATCTACTGGAAAGGTGTACTCGACATCCATCTGTATCTACTCAGACCGCAAGAAACCTCCAGTATCTCCAGACGGCCCAGCGACTTAATCCACGCCAGGCTTGGTGGTACACTCTTTTACTCCCGTTTTGACTCCCTCCAAATTCACTCCGTTCTCAGGTAAGATCTTGTCAATATGGCGGATGCTGATTGTCACGCGCTTCCGTCTATTGGTCGGAGAGAGTGTCCCCCCTGAGCACTTAATAACCCCGATGCATCTCGTCTCCACGCCCCAGTCGACCTACCCCCGGGAATGTCCGCGCTGGGAAGACATACGTGAGCCCCGCACTCCGCAGAGAGGGATATTGAAGTGCTGGGCACTGCTCATGGTGGCTGCGACACCCGGTGCCCGTATAAACTTGCCTCCTTATCGCGCGGTTCGACTGCGTGGCCGGTCCCGCCTAAGGACCGTTAAAGGAATTCTATTTGAGGCCTCCATGTGTCACTGTGCCCGTACCAAAACCCTTCTTCACAGACCGGTTGGGCTCCTGCATCCGCTGCCCATCCTACTAGTCCCTGGGCATGTGCGCGTTGGGATTTATAACCGATCTTCCCCCGTCCTTTGGGTAACACCGTGATCTGGGTTGTTAGGATCGCGTTTTCTTAAAATGCACATTTTGTCCCACTGACAGGTTCTACCCTCCGCTCCGCGCCACTTGGCTACACCTGTTTTTTCTCCACATGTTTCACCTACACGGGATCTGCACCCTACAAATTGTCTTGTGCTTCTGACCATGGAGTACGTTTTTGTCTCCAAATTTCTGGCGGGCCCTTGCTCCCTGCTTCAGGTGAAGCTCGATTTCTCTCGGCCTATCCCACCCCCAGACGAGATGGTCAAGTGGAAAGTCAACCAGGTCCTGGGGACCTAACTTGCACCATTTTGTCTCGGCACGTCAGAATGACTGGTATGTCTTGCTCCCAATGGGCGGAATTTTCCTATATTCATGGAACTGAGTCAGGGGTGCCTCTCCTTTTATATTGTGTACGCCTGCACCCCGCCCTAATCTTCCCACTAGCTTCTCAGTCCGAAGTTCTTGCAGCGGATACGCAGGTCCGCGACATGAAGGCTATTTGGGCCCTCTCCCGCCAGTCATTGCTCCGTGCTTCGGCACGCATGAAGGAGCCCTCCCCCAGTTTTTTCTCCTGGTGATAAAGTATGGTTATCAGCATATATGTCCCAGACTTAAAATCCCAAGTTATAAATTGGGTACCCGCTTCGTGAGGGCCATTCGAGGTGCTTAGAAGTATAAAACCGTAGTGGCCTACAAACTCCGGCTCCCACCTTCCGATGCGACATCCCGAACTCCTTTCACGGTTCGCTTCTCAAACCCCTGGTCCTCAACCGTTTTTCTCGTAGGGCAGCTCCTCCATCTCCGGTGATCCTGGATATGAAGGTGTCCAAGGGGAAACGGTATTTTCTCATCGAGTGAGGGTTAGGGCCTGAGAAAAGGTCATGTGGAGCGGAGGACACATTCTGGACGACAAATTGTACAAAGGTTCCTCCGGACTGGGGAAAGAGGGGGAGGCCCAAAGGTGGGGGTACTGTAACGAACGGCGCCGCCAGCCCATCCCCCGGGCTGCAGGGCGCGTTAGTCCACGGTCCTTCCCAAGTGCGCGGGCGATGTGGCCCCGCGGTCCGTGCGCCGGTGCGTGGGCGCACTCACCCCGCGGTGGTCGGCTACTCACCCGACCCCGCTCCTGACTCCCGGCGCGCTTGTCTCGGTAGATGCGCGCGTCCCCACTCCCGAGGGCGCGCGCTCTCCGGTCTTCTCAGACTTAAAGGGCCAGTGCGCCGGTAATTGCCTGTTACCGGCCACTGACCCTATATATTGGCTCCTCTCCGGCAGTCCTCTGTCGGATCATTGTAGTGCCCTCGGAGACCTATTGTGAAAGCGTTTTGCGTAGCTCTTCTAGGTTTTCATTGTACCGTATCGTCTCTCGCTACCGTCTTCTGACCATGAACCACTGCGCCTTGCCGCTGACCTACTGCCTGTCCCCGACTACGTCCCAGCCTTATGATTCTGTACCATGCTTACCCTTGGCTACCACCGCAAGCAAGTCCCGTCAGGGGTAGCGACCTGGTAGTTTCCCGCCGCAGCAAGTCCATCCCGCTTTGCGGCGGGCTCTAGTGAAAACCGGGTTCTACTTAGACTCCGCTCCCTGGCGTGGGCTTTCACCACTGCTTGCGGTGGCCCAGCGGATCCACTACCACTGCCGTTACTAATACTTTGTATTCTTAGTTACCAGTGTGAATTGGGTCCTACCTATACCATTTGCTTGCTGTTCTCTTTGGATTTTCTGGTTACCTGAATTTGCGTGGCTTCTGACTATTCTTCTCCTCCTGATTTTGTACTGCGTTGCCCGACAGTTACCGACTTGGCTCGTCTTTCCTTTTCTCTTCAGTCTTCCGATTTGGTACTGCGCTTCCGCTTGTTGACAACCTTGCTTGCCTGACGTTCCCTTCGTGTGTTTTGTATTTGTTTGTCAGTGTCTTGTGTTGCCACGTATTCAGTATAGTGTTCAGTCTTCTGGTTGGGGCCTTTTGGTACCCCCAAAAGGCAGGGACAGTGGTTGGGACCAGCTTCAGGGCCTCACTCTGTCTGTGTCTTCTCGTGTGTCCCTGACTGGTCCCTTACATTATTACAGGCCATATTCCAGTCAACTCCCCCGGCGGTTCAACATGAGCACCGACTTTTCGGTCACTGACCGCCTGGACGAGTTGAAGACCCAATTTCAGGGCATGGTGGGGCTTACGAATCAAATTTTGCAGCATCTGGACGCCATAACGACCCCGGTACCTGGACTTGCCACCCCATCTGTGTCCCTACCTGCCCCTGTTTTTGTGGATCCTAGCACCTGTCAGAAATCTAAGATGCTGCTACCGGATCGATTTGATGGTAATCCTGACAGAAACCGAACCTTCCGGGAATCCTGTCATCTATTTTTTCTCTTCAACTATTTTTCCACTGAGGCTGAAAAAGTAGCAATTGTTGTGTCTCTCCTCCAGGGCCTACCTCAGGATTGGGTATTAGCTATACACCCTGAAGCCCCTGAGGGGAGATCAATGGACAGATTTTTTTTAGCTCTAGGCCATGTTTATGATAATCCCAACCGTGCGACATGGGCAGAATCTCAGCTGTTATCTATTCAGCAAGGCCGTCGCTCAGCGAAGACTACTGTTCCGAGTTCCGCCAATGGTGTACGTTGACCGGGTGGTCTGACCAACCTCTAAAAACCCTCTTCAGGCAAGGGCTGTCCGATGCGGTAAAAGATGCTATGGTCAGCCACCCAACCCCTGAGACCCTAAATTACTTCATGACTTTAGCTGTAACTATTGACAGTAGACTAAGGGAGAGACGCAGTAAAAAGCAAGGGGGGTTGGTTCTTCACCTCAAGTCAGGCTTTCCAGTAAAACCTTCTTCTAACTTCTTGGAGAGTTCTTCTCTTCCATCTCGCTCTCAGTCTTCTGGAGAAGAAGCCATGGTGTTGGGTTGCATATCTGCTGCCACCAGGAGGAGACACCGGTTGGAGAACGCCTTGTGCCTTTATTGTGGGAAACTGGACCATTTTCTGAGAAACTGCCCGACTAGGCCCAAGTCACCCCGAGGAAACACCAAATGCTGAGCAATTTCCAGGAAGGTAACTCGGATGTACAGGTACTTCCTAACTCTAATAACAAGTTTGTTTTGCCCGTAACCTTGGTTTCTAGTTCCAAGACGTTTGCTTGTCGAGCCATGATTGACTCAGGTGCTGCAGCTAGTTTTATCAGCATGGCTGTTGCTCAAGCCTTGGGGTTGTAACTAGTTCCATTGTGTTCTCCCTTTAAAGTTTCAAGTGTAGATTCTACCTCCCTAACCGGAGGAAGAACAAAATTTCATACTGCAGAGATCACTTTAGATGTTGGGAGTTCGCATACCGAAAAGCTTTCCTTTTTGTCATGGAGAAACTCACTGCGGATATTATTCTTGGGTTGCCCTGGCTCTGCCTCCATTATCCTGTGTTCGACTGGAGGACCACCGAGTTGATCAAATGGGGGGACTCGAGTGGTTCTCATTCGAAGACAGCGCACTGCTTGGTGTGTGCTGTAATTGATACTCACGATATTTCAGAATGTAATTCCATTTGCAATGGCGGCTTTGATGGAGACGTGGTGGATAACCTGCCTCTGCACCAGCCTGATGTTTGCACTATAGACCTTTCTCCGGGGGGCAGAGCTCAACTATTCTGCCCTGGAACGAGAACCTATGTACCGGTATATTGAGGAACCTAAAAATATTCTTTCTCCGGGATTAGTTGTCGCCGCCGTGAATTCAGATCTTGTGACCTCGACTACAGACACACCAAGTTCTGCTCCTTCCCAGCAGCTTTACTTTTGCTGTGACGATGGTTTCCACCTCACGCATTCCGCCATTAACGGTTGTGAAACTAAAATTGAATCCGCTGTTAAACGACTGTGCACAGTCTGGGCTAGGAGTCATAAGACTCTAAAAAACGCCCAACTAAAACAAATCAATAAATGGCGTCGACTCAGACCAGAAAGGCTCCGTCTTCGAGTCCCATCAGCAAAATATACCCCCAAGCTGGTAAAGGGAAAACTTCACCAAGCCCACCCTGGTAAACCTGGAGGGTCTGTGGAGGGTCCGGTGGCCCCTCCTAAAGGGGGGGTACTGTTATGATGATGCCCGGCAGACCCCCAGCTTCGAGTTCTGGTCGCCGGCCACGGCCATTGCGATGAAAGCCATGGTTTTTAACATAATACCTTGTATTCTTAGTTACCAGTGTGAATTGGGTTCTTCCTATACCTTTTGCTTGCTGTTCTCTTTGGATTTTCTGGTTACCTGACTTTGCTTCTGACTATTCTTCTCCTCCTGATTTTGTACTGCATTGCCCGACAGTTACCGACTTGGCTCATCTTACGTTTTCTCTTCAGTCTTCCGATTTGGTACTGCGTTTCCCGCTAGTTGACAACCTTGCTTGCCTGACGTTCCCTTATTGTGTTTTGTATTTGTTTGTCAGTGTCTTGTGTTGCCACGTATTCAGTATAGTGTTCAGTCTTCTGGTTGGGGCCGACCTTTTAAGGAGTCGGGTACTCCCAAAAGGCAGGGACAGTGGTTGGGACCAGCGTCAGGGCCTCACTCTGTCTGTTTCTTCTCGTGTGTCCCTGACCGGTCCCTTACAATATGCCCATTTCTGTACATAATCATGGTACCCATCAGCCAAAACAGTAACTCATTACACACCAGGCCTGAAATGACTAGCTACATTTTTTAGTTTTTGCCTCAATGTAATTAGGCAGTCATAACTTTTATAGCTTTTCAAAAACACAACTATATGAGGCTTTGTTTTAAGCAAGAGAAGTTGCATTATTTACCTAGTTTGCGAACATATTTTTTAAAAAAAGTTTGCATTGTAAATCTAAATATATATAATATATATAATATATATAATATATATAATGAATATATACTCAAACATGACACTTCCACCAGCATGCTTGACTGCAGGCAAGACACACTTGTCTTGTATTCTTCACCTAGTTGCATCACTCATGCTTGTCACTTACTGAACCAAGTATGTTTATCTTGGTTTTATCAAACCACAGGACATGGTTCCAGTAATCCATGTACTTAGTCTGCATGTCTTCAGAAAACTGTTTGTGGACTTTCTTGTGCATCATCTTTAGAAGGGGTTTCCTTCTGGGACGACAGCCATGCATACCAATTTGATGCAGTGTGTGGTGTATGGTCTGAGCACTGACAGGCTGACCGCCATCCATTTAACCTCAGCAGCAATGCTGGCAGCATTCACATGTCCATTTTGAAAAGACAATCTCTGGATATGACACTGAGCACATGCACTCAACTTTTTTGATCGCCCATGGCAAGGCCTGTTCTGGATGGAACCTGTTTTGTTAAACTGCTGTATGGTCTTTTCCACCATGCTGCAGCTCAGACTTAGGTTGTTGGCGATCTTCTTATAGCCTAGACCATCTTCATGTAGATCAACAATTCTTTATTTCAGAACCTCAGAGAGTTCTTTGCCATAAGCTGCCATGTTGAACTTTCAGTGAGCAGTATGAGACAGTGTGAGAGCGATAACACCAAATTTAACACATCTTCTCCCCATTCACACCTGAAACCTTGTAACACTAACGAGTCACATGATACCATGGAGGGAAAATGGTAAATTGGGCACGATTTTTCCATTTTTACTTAGGGTTGTACTCACTTTTGTTGCCAGTGATTTAGATATTGATGTGTGTAGAATTATTTTGAGGGCACACCAAAGTTACACTGTTATACAAGCTGTATATTGATTACTTTACATTGTATCAAAATGTCATATTTTCAGAGTTGTCCCATAAAAAAGATATAATACAAAATTTTAAAAGATATGCGGTGTGTATTCACTTTTGTGAGATACTGCTTTTTTTTACACCATTCACATTTCACACCAAATAACTTATTAGACTAATTCTACATGTTATTACAGTTCTGTGGATACCTATATGTCATTTTTTTTTGTTTGTGTAATGTTTGTACAATTATTATATTTTAATGAAATATTTTTATTTTATAAGGTTTTCTTTTTTTCAAAATTTTTATATATGCTAAATCTATGCTTATATATGATATACTGTGCCATTATGACACAGGCTGCTGTTAGGGCAACGCACAGAGTGCCCTAGCAGACATTCGTAGGGCTACTCTAGGTCCCTGGGGCTGACTGTGAAAGCTCTCCTTAGGCTCCAATGGGCACTGGGAAACTTGGCAATTGTTATGGGATGGGATGTATTATACAGCACGTAAATAGTCATTTTATGTAGTTGAAATATTGGAAAAGGAAAAACAGGAAAGCATGATCTCAGCGACTTTAACAAGGCCAAAATCAGAATGGCTAGATGACTGTGCCTGTAGTAGTTGGTATCTACTAGAAATACTCCAAAGAAGGGCAATGCTGTGAACTGGTAACATCAGTGAGTGGGAAAATGGGGGTGGCAAAGGCAAGCCTATTTGGTCCTGAGGTTCCTCAGGGACCAGTCGTCAGTCCTCTCTTCTTTTCAGATTTGATTTTCAGTATTTTTTAACTTAAAAAAATAAAAACTAGACTGCAACTGTCTAAAATAAAAAAAGGTATACTCGCCTATATACTAACCAGCATTCCAGAGCATAAGATGCTAGTGTTGTTCCTGGTCTCTGTTTATTTCCTGGGCTTATAGTCGGTGCGTGAATGCTGCAGCCAATCAGTGGCTTAACCAGTCACATGCTATTACATTGATTGACATCACCACTCACGCGTCATCCACTTCCTGAGCGGTTATGTCAGTGGAATGGCGTGATCACTGAAGCCATTGATTGGCTGCAGTGATCACATGCCTACCAGGATACATGGCGTAAACAAAGAATGGGGAAACTGCTAACAGCTTCAGTGCAGAAACGGCAATTGTCTTTCAGTTGTCTATAATGTTAAGTCCTAACAAAAACTGAATTATTGTGTTTCCACCATCTTTAATACTCTCTCAACCTGATATTTCCATTTCAGTGTGTGGTCCTATAACAACTCCTAGGCAGCATGCATGTTGTATTTCACTCCATACACTCAGTCACTTGCACATTCAGGCCACCACCACCTACAAAATATCAGAATATGTAATTTTTTTTCACTGTAGAAACAACCAAAACTCTTACTGTTGCTCTGATTTATTCTTGTCTTGGTTACCACGGCTGATCAGTAATCTTCATTATCCTTATAAAACTCTTCAATATATCCTCAATGCCACAGCCAATCTCAACTTTTTCTTTAACCCCTACATGAATGCCACAAACCCCTCTACAATGCTGGGACACCCTTTATCTTCTTCCTCACCCCTGTCTATCACTCTACCAAGACTCTACGTTTTGCCTACAGTCTAACTTCCTTCCTTTAGCAGTTTAAACTTCCTGTTGCTATCTGCAAGACTTCTCTTAGTTCTACAAGATATCTTTTTAGGCAGACTAACCATATTCCCTAAATTTGTTTACCCTCCATCTACAATTTTGCACAGAACCCAATCCCTTTAGTCAACAAATAGCCAAACTTTGCAACCAAATGCATTCCGTATCTGTTCATACACATATACTGGCTGGGTAAATGGCTCATGCAGTTCTATGTGTGCTACCTATTCTTTAAGAAAAAATATATATAAATAAAAAGGCCATTAAAAAAAATATACACTTCTTATCGCTTTTGTTACCTTTATTTCCCATTAGGTGGTAAGCTTTGAGTATGTTGGAGCTATGTAAGTAAATATTATTATGATTTTATTATTGTTGGTAATTCCTGGGTGCTAACATTCATTTGGATGTTACTTCAACCTGTACTACCTACCTAAACTGACCAAGTAGATTGCTACAAATTACTTGTATTCTGTAGTTGAAGTGGCCTTTGTCAGCAGGATAATGGGCTTCATTCATCAAAACTGTCTTTGTTGTTCATAGTAACTAATCAGAGGCCAGCTGTCATATTTCACACTATAAAATGGTTTAGGAATGGTTTGAAACTAATCACCAAGAGGTCAAGGTGTTGACAAATTCCATCATGTACATCCAGGCCTGAGGGGGTCTTCTGAAAGACATTCAGATACTACTTCTGAGGCTAGTAATTGCTAATGGTCATGTTGATGACCTTATTTTTTATCTAATTATATATCTTGAATGTAATGGCCGCTGGTGTGTGGATCCACCACAAGTGATGGTGTAAGCCACGTCAGGGAGCAGAGTTTAAGGGGCTTCTGGTTTTTACCACAGCCCACCGCAAGGTTGGTTAGACTTGCCGCAGCAAGAGACCCCCGTGTCGCTACTCCTAACGCGACTTGCTTGTGGTGACGGCCAAGGTGCAGAATCATAAAACAAGCTCATGGTTGGGAACAGGCAGGAAGGTCATTCCAGGCAGCAGGCAGTGATGTAGATATCTTTTTCTTAGCAACCTCTCTGTCTCCCATGGACCTGAAAACACAACAATGCACTGCGATTCTATTCAAAAGATTAGAATACTTTATTATGGACTGACATGATTTTTAAAGGGTATAGGCGTGATCATACAGAGAAGGTAGGCATATTACAATCCAATCAAAGATAAGTATATAGCATAAGATATAGGTTACAATCCAATCAGTGTCTTAATGTAAAGATACCATTTAATTATTAAAATCATGACACCTCCCATCTACCAAAAAATAAAAATGAATACTCTGACATCTGCCTTAGTTACACTAATCTAATAACCTTAAACAAGCAGCAGCTATGACCTGTTATTCAAATGCCACGGCCTTCTAGACGTATCTCTAGACCAAATATTATGATGTGAGCGGAACAGAACATGTCCTTGTATCCTAGTCAGAAATTCATACAGAATATTAGAACAAAGATTTAAGTTTGAAGAAGACAAGATGGATGCCATAAATTAAAATGCTGAAATTATCAAACTTATATTCAATTCTGTTTCATTCCTCTCTCTGATAATTTTAAATCATTTTAATTCCAATACATAGTACCCCTGATGTTCATCAAGAAGGGCTGTTTTTTGTTGGTTACCCGCAGCATTATCAATGTTAATATTCATGACATTTTGTCCTTTGGACCGTTTGGGCCCCTTTGAAACTTTTCTCATGAGTATACCGATACCTTTGATCAAGATCCAGATGATGAGGCAAATAATAAAAATTTGGGTGATGATGTGGGCTATTCCGCTGAACCACCCAGAGATGCCACTGAACCAATTGAGTGGGTTAAGCCATG
This sequence comes from Phyllomedusa bahiana, assembly GCA_025379985.1. Taxonomy (NCBI): domain Eukaryota; kingdom Metazoa; phylum Chordata; class Amphibia; order Anura; family Hylidae; genus Phyllomedusa; species Phyllomedusa bahiana. Next base: position 3,814 of record JAODAL010019746.1, on the reverse strand, counting down.
CGAACCACTGTCCTGCTGTACCTATATCATGTTCAGCTCGGAATTTATTCTTGAGCTCCAATATCTTGTGGGCGTGTAAGTCTACTCTCACTGAAAAATTTGAATCTACATAATTACAGCAGGCACGTCCGATAGTGGCGCAAACCCCGCCCCTTGAGGCGGTGAGAAAATCTAAGACTAAGATGTGTTGATTTAACACCTTGGCATGGAACTTGGTTTGGCTGTTAAGTATTTCAATGGCATCAAAAATCTCATCAGTGATGTTGTCAAAGAGTGACCCTAACTGTTCAATGTTGTGTGCGTTGTGTAATCCTATTAAACTTCCTGTGATCGGTAATAACATTAAAGCGTAAAATACTGGATTGAGCTTGATCAAAGGTGTTCTGGATGACTCCGCCCTCTTTGCGATCGTATGTCTGGGAATTTGATCAATATTGATTTCATCGTGTGCGACGGACCATGTAGCCATTGTCAGTCTGGCAATAGTACATGAGCCGACCCCATTGTGTGGAAGAAACTTGTATGCATTAGAACCACATACATAATATATGTTATCCGGGAGAATGATGTGGTCACCTCCTAAATTCGTGAATAACCTGTATGCAATTTCGGATGCATACCACAGAAGGGGTTGGATTCTAGGGGATGGGCACCAATATATGTGAAAGAGTCCTTTGACTGGTCTTTTACAACTCAGGGTACTAGAGTTGAACTCTGAAATATTCACAAGTTCTGCTAGTGTTTGTGAAGCTCCTTGCATGAGTTGATAAGGAGGTGTTTGTCAGTGCTCCTGTTCCTAGGGGTTCTGAAATTGTGCGAAATACTACCTCTAAAGTGTCCAAGTCGATAGGAATGTACCCTAAATCTGTGTTTGTGGTGTTCACCCTGTTACATCTAAGAGGTGTTGAACCCACCCCACATATGGATAAGAAATTGGGGTTTACTGTTGTAAGGTCACGTACAGCAACCCACCAAGGGGGTGATGCCCATCCTGCTATGGGAAAAGAAACTCGTGTATTATCAAACCCTGATAAGCTAGAATTACCTGGGAAAGTGTAAGTGTCATTTTCTCCTAAAATGAGTTCTTCTAGGGGAACAGGTGTAGCTATGAATGGCATAGATTGTGATGATACTGGTGAATGTGTACATATCCAGCAATCCTTTAAACCTGTGCGTTTGGCTATGGTGTTGTGCAATTTAAGTAACTTATTATCCTGTTCATGTAAATGTTCATGTAATTCTCGTTTAAACCATCTTACAGATTCTATTTGACCATAACACCATATAATGCACCTAGCCTCATATCCTAAGGAGAAGAAAAACACAGAGAAGACAAAACAAAACAAAAGCCCAGCCAATAAAAACAGTGGATACAAGACAACAAAACAAAGTTCAGTAACAAAACAGATAACTTATTTCACTTTTAAAGCAACACTGCAAATTGTGACAATTTCTTATCTCAACCTTAACTTTTACAACTAAACTTTAACTCTAAACTATAAACCAAATTAATACGTGGGAACGTGGGAGAGGGAGAATAATAGAGAAACCTCACTCACTCTCACTCAGCAACTAACAGGATCCAACACCTTTTTGCAGAGAAGCTATGGATTTGTGTGTGGCAAATGCTCACCGTGCTAGCAGATCCCAGGTTCTCAAAGCAAAGGGGTGCTTGCGTATCCCGTTCCTCACTCCGGTGATAAGTTTTCTAATCCGATTCACGGCACCAAAATGATGTAGATATCTTTTTCTTAGCAACCTCTCTGTCTCCCACGGACCTGAAAACACAACAATGCACTGCGATTCTATTCAAAAGATTAGAATACTTTATTATGGACTGACATGATTTTTTAAAGGGTATAGGCGTGATCATACAGAGAAGGTAGGCATATTACAATCCAATCAAAGATAAGTATATAGCATAAGATATAGGTTACAATCCAATCAGTGTCTTAATGTAAAGATACCATTTAATTATTAAAATCATGACACCTCCCATCTACCAAAAAATAAAAATGAATACTCTGACATCTGCCTTAGTTACACTAATCTAATAACCTTAAACAAGCAGCAGCTATGACCTGTTATTCAAATGCCACGGCCTTCTAGACGTATCTCTAGACCAAATATTATGATGTGAGCGGAACAGAACATGTCCTTGTATCCTAGTCAGAAATTCATACAGAATATTAGAACAAAAGATTTAAGTTTGAAGAAGACAAGATGGATGCCATACATTAAAATGCTGAAATTATCAAACTTATATTCAATTCTGTTTCAGGCAGAACCTGGTCAGAGGACATAGGCAGAGGTCAAGATGTACAGTAAGATAGAAACACAATGAACTAGCTTTTCTAAGGCTCTGGGCACTGTAGATCTGGCAAGTTCATGGGAAGAGGCAGGACTAAATAGGGTCAGCGCCCAGCTATAACGAATTACTGGCATTCTGGCCCTTTAATTTTTACTGAGCTGGTACACACCCTAGGGAGCAGGGATGCACGCACTAGCCGGCAGGAGAGCAGCGGAAAGTGAGGAGAGGCAAGTATGGGAGCTGAAGCTGGGTATTACAAGTGTACCCATGGCCTGACATGCAGGTTGCGGCACCACCCGCGCCAGGAGGAAAGGTACTGGTGCATGAGGTACCGGTCAAGAATTTTGTCTTCCGGCTCCCAGGAACTTTCTTCTGGCCCAAACCATATTCAGTACACTAAATAGTACCTCTTCCTCCTAATAGTCTTCTCGGCCAGAATTTCTTTAACTTCAAATACGTCAGTGGAGTCAGCTGGACACCTACAACATTGATGTTAGACAAACTTTTAAACTCCTAGGCAAAACTGCTAATGTCCTTTAGTTGCAAGGTGGGACCTCCATGCATCAGACATGTAGCACATCCCACAGATGCTTGATGAGGTTGAAATTGGGAAATTTGGAGGCCAAGTCAACACTTTTAACTCTTTGTTATGTACCTCAAACCATTATTGAACAATTCATGCAGGATACCCTTGCCATTACGGTATACCACTGTCATTTGAAGGATGCGCTGATAACACAAGCTTAATCTAACCCAGCTTTTTGAAACAACTGCAAATATGAATTGTTTGTAGAGTGAACCGAGATTCTGAGACTTCTCAATCTGGTAGTTAGAGGCTCACTTATCTTAACCAAACACAGAAATGTTGAAGATTGACAGCAGAAAAAGAACTGAAGGCAAACCTAGTCTGCATTCACATTATCTCTTTAATATTCATTTATTAGGATAGATACATGCTTATCCCAGTCATGTTTACATTAATTTAATGTTGATTTATTCAACCACATCTGCTGGAAGTTTGATCCAAGCATTTACTACTCTTTTAGTAGATGATACTCCTGGAAACACTGCAGAACTATGCTGTAATGTCTGTGAACTGTGAAGTAGGTCCTAGAAATGAACAAAGAACAACAAGCAGCAGCAAAGGGAAGTACACCAGCAATCAAAGAAAATAGCAATATGAAGCGTATCAATTAAAAAAGACTCACTGCTAGATCATTTGGCAAATGGACAGCGGGTGAATGATGACAGGTGTACGATAGTTGGAGATTCAAACAATGGTTTACTCCAGGAACAAGAGCGTAAAAGTGATAATAGTCCCTAATTCTTTCCCTAAAGCTCGCCCTATGCCTGCCCCTAACACCAGAACTGTATCTCTTCAGTTAACACGGCTTAAAATGGGACATATTTCAGTCCGTAATTCAGTCCGTACTGCGCAAATTACGGGGTGGAATAGTCCCATCATTACGATAATCCACATTTCTCATAGGAACTTGGTAAGTC
>JAODAL010019745.1:0-71186 GCA_025379985.1 Phyllomedusa bahiana | reverse complement strand
GTGGCCGGGAAATCTCGGGGGCCCTGCGTGATCCTTTCCCCGTTCGGTTCAGAGGTTGCGGTGCGTGTTCCCTGTCTCTTCTGCTGCGGTTTCCCCGTTTGGGGCCGTTCACGGATCTTTCACAGCTGGCTGTCTGCCTCCGGTGCGGCCCATCTTTTTTCCCCGTTTCGGCCCGGGGTAGATTTCGTGTCGGTCCTGGGTTATTCCCCGGTTTATGCAGAGTGACCCAAAAGTTTTCTGCTTGGTTTTTTGTAAAAATTGTGTGATCTACCCCCTTAGTCGACGTTTTGGTTAGAGAGCTTCTCCTTCCGCTGCCATCTTGGTCCGAGCCCCGGGCCACGCCCCCGGGAATACTTTTTTAAGCTTTTTTCCTTCCCTTGTTTTGAGTTTGTTTTCTGAGTGCTTAAATGTGTTTTAATTTAGTAATATATTTTGGTCAATTAAGTCCTTGTTTGTGAAAAATATCATGAAAATTTGGAAAATTTACCATTTTTAAAGATGCGTTTAAGACATATAGTTATAGACAGATTTTTTTAAGAAGATGTTATACCACAAAAAAAAATTCATTTTTTAGTCTCCATTGTCTACTTCCCCTGGCATCATTTTTTATTTTTTTTTTTACAACATTAGGAGGCTTATAGATTTAGTAGCAATTTTCCACATTTTCAAGAAAATTTGCAACACTTTTTTTTTTTTAGGACAAAGCTAACATGGCTTTGAGGGGCCTGAATGCTAGATACCCACATAAATGGCTCTCAGAAACTGCACCCTTTAAAGTATTCAAACAGATTTAGGGGTCTGTTAACTGTCAAAGGGGTTTAAAAGGGTTGTTTCCCAGGTTTCAGGATCTATGAAGAAATAATGAACATTATTTCCCGGTCAGACTCCTCCATACAAGCACTTAAGTCACTCTGTATTCAGCTCTGTTTTTTTAATTTGCAAATTGTTTAAAAGTTTGAAGCTTTGAAATGCTAGCAGGGGTTTTATTGTCTACAAAAAAAGCTTGTATTTAGTGCTGTTTACTTTAGAAATAAGTTTTTTATGCGGGCCAGCCAGGCTGCCTGTCCTGTGTGATGAGTCCCCCTGTATACATAGAACAAACAGAGGGAAAAGCTGTATACGGTCGGTCATGAGGGAACTGAAACACAGGGAGGTGTAATATTACTTGAGTATCTTACAAAATAAGATGGACAAAGCAATGTATTTGGGAAATATCTTCATTTAGTGATCCCTACATTTTGAAAGCTATTATTTGTAGCGAGACAACCCCTTTAAGTAAAGCAAAGAGGAGGTAACATTTTGAAATTTCACTTTTTTTGCATCATATTTTCAATTTTAATCCATTATTTATTGGAATTACAGTTACATGTTACCAGGGAAACACAACTCAATATTGATTCCTCTGGATTCTGCATTTTTAGAAATATCCCATAAGTACCTTGTGCCTATTTAACTCAACAACAAGGCTCAGAATAGGAGGATCACTTACTGGATTTTGGGCTCTCACTTTCATTAGGCTTTGTATGCAGACAACCCTAAGGACTAATAAACATACATACATCCCTAAAAAGACCGCATTTTGGAAACTACCCTATTAGGAATTTTCGAGGAGATGTAGTGAGTATAATTGACTCCCAAGGTTGTTTAAACAAATTTTTTTTTACCATTAGGCTGTACCAATGACAAATTAAAAATGTTTTCAATTATCTGCAACTTTTAGCTAAAAAATGATTCATTTTCATAAAGAATACTGGAAAAAAGTAACACGAATTTGTTACTCAACTCCTTCCAAGTACGGAAATTCCCTTATGTGGATGTAAACTTGCTTTTTGGGCACATGGAGGGCCTACAAGGCGAGATCAATTTTTGGCTTTTGGAACACAGATTTTTTGATGGGTGCCATTTCACATTGCTATGAAGTACACAAACAGGTGAAATCTTCCTGAAGTCACTCATCTATAGGTATCAATACCCCTTAGGGAATTCATCTAAGGGTGTATTGTGCATTTTGGGCCCACTGCATGGTTGGGCACGTTCGGTTTATGTTTTACAAGCATTCACTGTGCTGTTATATACGACTTGATAACTTCACTAAAGTGGCTTGGTACAATTGCAACAATATAAATTTATATAGTTTCTTGTGTTTTAAGACTTTTACCAATCTAAATGCGTTTGTAAAAATTTACGTTTTTAGCCGTTAATTAGTCTGAACCCCAGCCATAGCTTTTTTATTTTTCTTTATGGACCTCATTAGGTTGCTCTTGTTGGATAAGTTGATGTTTTATGGTTACATTTTGGGGTTAATATGACACTTTACACCTCTTTGTTCAAGGATTTTGGGAGTTAGGATGAACAAATACTGCAATCTAGTACTTTTTATTTTTGCAGCTGGTTACTGTGCGGTATAATGAAAGGTTTGTGTTGCTCTGTGGGGGTATATGATTACAGCGGATTACCCAATTTTTTATGTTGTAGCACTTAGTAAAAAAAAAAAAAGTTTTATTGTATAAAACAATATTTTATGCATCACTATCTTCTTGGTAGGCCATAACATTTTTATTTTTCTGTGTACTGAGCTCTTTAAGGGCTTATTTTTTGCAGGACGAACTGTATTTTCATTTATACCACTTTAGGTTTTTTTTGACATTATTTATCGCTTTTTATTTTAGCTGAACGGAAAATTGCATTTCTGCCTTTGTTTTTCTTTTTACTGCATCCATTGTGCAGGGTAAATATAATGGAATAACTTTTATGCGTGCGCTGATAATAATATGTTTACTTTTTTATTTTTGATTTTTTGGAGATTTATTTTTATTGGACAAAGATGGACGGGTTGTGTTGTGTTTTACTATATGTGTCTTTTTCTTTATACACTTTTTTTTTAACTTTTTTTAATAATATATGGTTGCCCTTAGCTCATTAGAATCACTCGGTGTAGTACAATGCAATACATCTCTTCTACTGTATTATATTATTAACTGTCAATCATCACGTCAGCTGTGCTCGTTGGAGGCTTCACCAGGAATGATGAAAGTCACATAAACAACCAAAGATGCCTAACCAAATCGACTTAGGTTGTGGGGTACTGATGGAGACAGAGGGAGCCCACATTGACTGCGGCATCTAAGGGGTAACCAGCCAGGGGACTATAGTGATCTCACGGGTTGTGATGATTAGCACATGAATCCAGCTGTAATATACAGTTGGGTTTTATGTCGATCATTGTGGGGTCTGTTTCTGATGTTCAAGACGCACCAGTTATGTCATGGTGTCGGGAATACCTTCCAACCCATAAAAATACTGGTGTAGCTCAAATGTAAGTAAAGTATGTATGCTATAGTATTCTAATACGTGTCATGTAATTGTTTAATTGCACCCCCTTTAAAGTGTACCTGTCAGGTGAGTTTATTGTGCCCTATCTAAGACAGGATGTGTTAGAAGGTAGATTTGGAGCAGTATTTCTGAGTAAATGAAAGAGGAAAAAATGGAAACAGAAAGTAAAAAATATTCCTTATTTTGCCCACATAAGGGATTGACAGATTTCCATGCATCAGTGTTTGTACGGAAAAAACTGTCAATCACTGATGTAGGCGAGGTTTAGGAGAACTTGCTCTCAAAAGAGAACCTGTCCACTAAGTTTTACCCCAATTGCTGAGAACAGCACACACTAGTGTCAGACTGCTGTTCATGGTGCTGTGTCACTTTCTCTGCAAGATGCAGCAGCTCCAGTTCATTATGCTGAAATATAGCAGTTTGCAGCCAGAAAGAGTCCAGCTTATTCATGAGCAGGTGTTAGCTCCGAACGCCCCAAGGATAGCTACGCCCACCTGATATTTATACTATGTTTCTACTATTGAAGTAATAGGTAGTCAGTTATGAGGTGGTCGAGGCTAACCTCAGGTGGGCGGGCATGAATTAAAACTGTCTCTTACATGAAAAGCTGACTCTTTTCCTGCTGAAAAACTGCCAGATTTGAGCATTTAAATATTCATAAAACTACAGAATCTTACAGAAATAAAGGGATACAGCGGCTGGAAACAGAATGTCTGTCACTACCTTGTTCTGTCCTCAGCAAGGGGGGCATAACCTATGTGAACAGGTCTTCTTTAAAGAGTCTTTATCAACATTTTCTTACTTTTGCTCTGAAAACCTGCCTCCAAATCATTTTAACATGTATATCACAAGCCTCAGCTTCTATTCCTCTTATTACATCCTGCTGTTAGATTTGGGTAGCATAAACCACCTAAACAGGTTCACTTTAAGGCATGTATCAACAATATACTTCACAGGTGAATAATGAAAATAATACTACCTATCCCTGTTATTCTCTTATCTGACTGCTCCATGCTGCCACTGTTCCACATCATGGTGAGTCACTACCATGCTGTGTCTTTATCTCCTACCACAGAAGCTTGTTAACCTAAGTTAATCGACACATTTTATTAATTGGAGCTCTTGTAGCCTTGTGCACTACAGATACAAAATCTCTCGCACTCATCTTGCTGTTAACAGAATAGCAGAGCTGATAGGCCCATCACTGCTATATAACCACCCAGAGCCTGACCAGGAAAGTGTGAGTCTTGAAGTGGTGTGGCTCTGTGAAACAGCATAGTGAGATAAACACCTTCAATGTCTGTATTCATATCAAGGATTTGCATACACAATTTGTGCAGGTTCAGAGCTAGAAACAGTATTCCCTGTTCTGGAAAGTGTCATTTTTACAACTAACTATTTGTAAGTAACACAAAACGCTCTAACTTCATATTGAGAGGGAGAGGGGTGAGGGGTGACTAAGTTTTAAGACTTTGTCAAGCTTGTTGGCTGAATTCAAAGATAAGGGCATCTGTGTGATACCCTAATAGAGTTGCATCTACTAGTGCGCTACTAAGTGCTAAATGAGGTGGCTTGAAAAAAGCAGTTTTATGGTTCTACGAAGTCATATGGTGTAATTACATGATATAAAAAATATAAGGACTTAATTAACATTAAGAAAGAAACGTACATCCACATATTATACAATGACTGAGACAAAAATTCACAATAATGAATATGGTCTCACGGCGGACTTCTTTTAAAATGGATACCTGTACAATTGTTGCTCAGTGGTGGTTGCCATGCGATGCTTACACCTTTTAGTGAGGGACCCACTTAAAAGAGGTTGGAGTGGAGTGGTAAGTGGGCTTATACAGTGGATCAATAAAGTATACTAAGAACCTCAGGTTCAGCTTTATAAATCTTTGCTTAGCGGCATAAGATCAATGTATTAGATGTGGATCTGCGGCTATGTCTTTATTTTTTTCTCTCTTATTGTGTAATAAATTATACAACTTCTTTGAAAAAGGAAAAGTCGTTATGACCTTAAGTCCTGAAAATGATCACACAGTAACACCATTGTGGACTCCATTAAATCTGGATGTACTTTCTTTTCATGGCCTATAAGGCCATAAGTTTTATAACATAATTAAAAAGTCATAAGTTTTAATATAATTCTCATATAAATGGCAAAAAGTGTATATAATGTTTAAAAAGCTTGCTTACTACAGCACTCTTCATATCCATCTAGTCAGGGACACTTTTAAAGTGTGCGTTTACACGGAAATCCCGATTGGTATTTGGTCTTTTTTTTGTCATGCAGGGGGACGGCTTTTGTCCGCAATTTGCAGATTCATCATGCAGTCGTGAGACTGCTGCACAGATTTTCTATTGTAATCTATGTAAAAGGGGTTGACAGCGGTTCTACAGATGGTTTTCAAATCCGTATGTCACCATTCACGACGGCATTCCCTGCCTTAAACGATGCCGTTGTCGTTGCCTGCAAGTCTTTGATGGGGTCCTATGCAGGGTCCCAGCATCTTTGTTCTCTGCTGTATACTTGCCTGAGCTGTTGTCCTGCTTCCTGGGGTTCTGTATGGGGACTGCGACTCCTAGGGCAACGCACGGCAGTTCTGCCCTTTATGGCGTTTGTTGCCTCTATTGCCTTCTCTTGACCTGTGACCCCTGGCTATATGAGGAAACTTCTGTCTTTTGTCCAGGATCAGTCCATTGTTGTGTCTCATGCTGAGTGTTTTGTCCATCTGAGTTCCTGCCAGCTTTTAAGGTTGCTATTCTGGATTTACCCATGAGATTGCCTCGGTTCAGTTCCTGCAGTCCATCAGAGACTCCTGACCACTGTATTAGTTTCTGTTGTCCCAGACCTGGTCCTGACCCTGCTGTATCTGCGTTGCACTGGCACAGTACATGCTGTATCCTGCGCTTGCATCTGTAAAATACCTGCTGTATCCTGACATCTGCACCTGTCTTGGTATACCTGCTGTATTCCTGCAGTTGCACCTGCACTGTACCTGCTGTATTCCCTGAGTATACTAACTGTTCTGTATCTGACTGTAATCTGCTTGTTGCATACCTTTTCCAGCTGTACCTGTCTACCACGCTCCACAGTTGACTGCGTGCTCCTGTCCTGCACTCGGCTGTCAACGCATATTGCCACGTCAGGGGTAGCGCACCTGGGGGTTCCCCCACAGCAAAGTCACCAATCCGGCTTTACGGCGGGGCTCAGGTGTAGACCGGGGGACCCTCTAGACTCGCCTCCCTGGCGTGCGATCCCCATCTACCATATCACCTGCTGCGTGATCAGAGTGGGATCCTACACCAGGTTACCAGCGAACGGCGCCTCAGCACTTGCTGTCACCGAAATTCCGGGATTGTGACACGAAAAAGTCTGAAAAAAAAACTGAAAACCTATGCCGTGGGTACAAGCCCTACATGTATATTTATTCATTTGTGCACAAAGTCCTTGATGTCATGTGATACCAAACTACCAATTTTTTTATCTCTACTTTTGATTTTGGATGGGAAAGATAACAAAAATGTATTCAATTTTTTACTTTACACTGCATTTCTAATTTGGTCAGCTTCTTTCTGGCTGATTTTCGTTTTGTCGTCTTCTAACAGCTGAACCATAGAGCCTTAATTTTTCCTTCTACAAAGAAGCCATAAAGTATTTTTAGTTTAAATATTAGAGGTTAGGAGCATACACCAGAAAACCAGATTATTTAATAATAATATAAACAATACCTTTAATTTTATAAACAATTTATACTTTTTGCTGCTGTTTTTTTCACTGTTGTTACTGACACTTTCACTTGTCAAGCTTTGCTGCTATAGACTGGGACTAAAGAGCACAGCCATTTATAATATGAAGGTGGAAAAGTTAAGGGGTCGCTTGAAATTGCTGAGTGCTTACAGTATATTAGATGGGGGGGTAGCATGCTAAACACATTAGAATAGACTTTGCATGACATTTCCCAGCATCACTAAACTTACTGAAGACCTGCCCAAAAAACCTTGCTGTACTGATTATACAGAGTAATACAAGGAAGGAATTATGTTATGTACATTATGCTCACCTTTTTAATATTATGATTCTTCCCTGCCCCAGACCAAATAAATAAAATAAAAACGAACATTTTTCAACAGGATTACATTCAATTATTAAAACCAAAATGACATGCACAGACACTCCTTTAAAATGTGCAATATACTTAACACACAGTTTTTAAATTGCTTAAGTTACTATTTCTATTTAGTAAAAAAAATTAAAGGGGATGTATTGCTTCAACTAGTTCAGCTGTTTTCTTGTAGCTTGATTTTTCTCAGTCCCCCAAATCCAGGGGCGTTTTCTTCACCTCCAAGTGGGGGTTTTCTTACTGATGGGGGGATCACATCATCCCCCACTTCACTGTTTCATGCTCGCATCCCGTGTGTCATTGTGCACTCTTCCCCTCTCTCTGTCTGAATCCACATGTCCACTGGGTCGTTCCTCTCCCTATGCGTCTTATTTTGTAAGAGCTGTTACATAGCTACCTGCATTCGGTCTAGGCAGTTTCTAGAATCAGAGCCATGATTCTTGCTCCTCTCACAGCTGGAGGTTTGTAAACAGTTGAATCCAGTCTTCTATGAACTCATCTCAGAGCAGCACATATCTTAGGCATCCGAGGCACAATTCTGCTGATTTCTGATGTAGAAGCAGATGGGCAGTTGTCCAATGAGGATCGTTGGTGTGCAGAGTGAAATTGGTTGGGCCCGCTTATTCTGAGTGATGAGAGGCAGGAATGCACGCTCCATGAATTCGGACCGGGGGCCAGGACAGGAGTATAAATTAGTAGAGCCAAGTCAGCCAAATGAAAAATGTGAGGAGGGAGGTATCCGTACGGCACGGGGAACAGTGTTTACAGAAAACGAAGATAAGGGAGACAGTGAAAACAAGACGGCTTTGCAAATGACATCCAATTTCAAAATTGTTTGTTTTCACTGTCCCCTTATTCTGAAGAACATTTCATGTAATGATACAATAGAGATGGGCGAATTTCCCGAAATTCGTTTCGTTCACTTCGCCGAATTTCTCGGCAAAAAAATAACTTCGTTCCGAATTACTTCGGCACGAATCAACGTAAAAAACAGCTAAGTTTCCAGGATGCACAGAGCCTGCAGGATGCTGTAGAACGTTGTGCCATGCTTATTATTGCAAGAGGAAGGGAAGCTTGGTTTGTCTTCATACAAAGTTGTGTTTTAGTATAAAACGCACATGACTGCCGCCGCTCTTAGAAGCGCTTCACCTATAAAATTCCTCTGGGAATTAAGAGGGGCAAAAACTGACCAAAAAACTGATGGGGGGGTATGTACGCCTGATAAAGTCATGCGAAGCGACAGCTGGAAAAAAACAGCTGAGGGCTCAGGTGGCACATCTGTGCAGGCAGAGTGTGGACGGTGACGCCAGCAGCCACAGCAGATGTGGTCAGAGAGTGGCACAAATGAACATTCTGGAGGGTGGCAAAAAAAAACAGGAAAAATAGGCCACAGAGTGGCACAATGACACAGTGTCTAGGTCACGGCAGCATCACTGCAGCGCATGAGGTCAGACAGTGGCAAAATGACACAGTGTGTAGGTTAAGGCAGCAGCCACAGCTGCAGGCATAGAGGTCAGACAGTGGCACAATGACACAGTGTGTAGGTACTCGGACATCAGCAACAGCAGCAGCATGAGTGTCAGTCAGTGGAACAAGACACCAGTGTGTAGGTATGGCAGCAGCCACAGTAGCAGGGGCATGAGGTCGGACAAAGTGGCACAAATGACACAGTGTGTCAGGTCACGGCAGCAGCCACAGCAGCAGCATGAGGTCAGGACAGTGGCACAATGACATTCTGGAGGTGGCAAAAACACGGATAGGCCACAGAGTGGGACATGACACAGTGTGAGGTCACGGTGCAGCACATGCATTGGAGGTGCAGGTCAGGCACAGGTGGGCAACAATGACACAGTGTGTAGGTCACGGCAGCAGCCACAGCAGCAGCATGAGGTCAGACAGTGGCACAATGAAAATCTGGAGGTGGCAAAACAGGATAGGCACAGAGTGGCACAATGACACAGTGTGGAGGTCACGGCAGCAGCCACAGCAGCATGAGGTCAGAAAGAGGCACAAAGACACATGGAGGTGGCAAAAGGCAGATAGGCCACAGGTGGCACAATGACACAGTGTGTAGGTCACGGCAGAGCCACAGCGAGTGAGGTCAGACGTGGCACAATGACACAGTGTGTAGGTCACGGCAGCAGCCACAGCAGCAGCATGAGGTCAGGCAGTGGCACAATTGGCAGCCACAGCAGCAGCATGAGGTCAGACAGTGGCACAATGACAATTTGGAGGTGGCAGACAACAGGAGATAGGCCACAGCAGTGGACAATGACAGTGTGTAGGTCACGGCAGAGCCACAGCAGCAGCATGAGGTCAGACAGTGGCACAATGACATCTGGAGGTGGCAAACACAGGAGATAGGCACAGAGTGGGCACAATGACACAGTGTGTAGGTCACGGCAGCAGCACAGCAGCAGCATGAGGTCAGACAGTGGCACAATGACAAGTGTGTAGGTCACGGCAGCAGCCACAGCCAGCATGAGGTCAGACAGTGGCACAATGACAGTGTGTAGGTCACGGCAGCAGCCACAGCAGAGATGAGGTCAGACAGTGCACAATGACATGGAGGTCAAAAACGGAGTAGCCACAGAGCTGGGCACATGGACAGACAGTGTGGAGGTCACGGCAGCAGCCACAGCAGCAGCATGAGGTCAGAAGTGGCACAATGACACAGTGTGTAGGTCAGGCAGCAGCACAGCAGCAGCATGAGGTCAGACAGTGGCACAATGACATTTGAGGTGGCAAAAACAGGAAGTAGGCCAGAGTGGCACAATGACACAGTGTGTAGGTCACGGCAGCAGCCACAGAAGCAGCATGAGGTCAGACAGTGGCACAATGACATTCTGGAGGTGGCAAAAACAGGAATAGGCCACAGAGTGGCACAATGACAGAGAGTGGAGGTGACGGCGGCAGGAGCAACTGCATGAGGTCAGAGAGTGGCACAATGACACAGTGTGGAGGTCACGGCAGCAGCCAGCAGCATGAGGTCAGACAGTGGACAATGACAGAGTGTGGAGGTGGGTGGCAATACCAGTCCCTGGTAAAGATTGTTGGTGGCAGATGGAGAAATTGTCAGCAGATGTGTGGCATCAGGGGGTGGCGGCATCAGAATAGTGACTGAGGCAGGTAGTTTGAACCCAGACTCATTTCTCACAGTTTGGGTGAGGCGTCATGGCTGATGTAGTCTGACGCCTAAGGCATTGGTGTGTGGAAATCCTGGCGATCAGCCTGATTATCTTGACAAAGGTCAGTCGTTCCACATTTCCCGTGGACAAGCGGGTTCTCCTTGGGGTAACGATGGCCCGCCGCACTGAACACCCGCTCTGATGCCACATACTGGCGGGCAGGAAGCTTCTCACTGCAAACTCGGCAAGTTGCGGCCACACATCCAGTTTGGCTGCCAGTAGTCCAGCGGATCTTCTAACTGGGGTGGCAGAGTGCTTTCCAAGTAGGCCACCCCTGTTGGTTCAGGGTCTGCTCCAGGTCCTGCTGCTGTGCTGCTGGCGATGCCCTCCTCACTAGGCGGGTGAAGGAAGCTGCTCATCAGTGACTCCAGACTTAGGTTGTGCTGATGGAGCTGGTACTGCTCCGACCCCCCACCTTCCCGGCAGCCGCGGCAGTAGTACGTGAGCGCTGAAGAACCCCCGGTCAGACCTGTCAGAGGAGGGACGATGCGCACTATGGGCAGCGGCCAACTGACTACGGAGGATTTCCCTTAGTATTTGAGTTGTCTCCCTTCAATAGTGGGAAAAAGGCTCCATTTTGGACCGGTAGCGAGGGTCAATAGGGTGGAGAGCAGAAGTCATCCTCTGCCGGATGCTGACTATTCGGCTGTCACTAGCAGGCAAATCAGCATGCTGCGGGCCATCTGCACAAGTGACTCGAAGGGGCTCCTGCCTCCATCTCCACTGTATACTGCCACGGTGCTTGCGGGTATCTGCCTCGTCTTCTCATCTCATCAGCTCTCCAGCTGCTCTGCTCCTCTCCTCGTCACTGGGTAGAAAATCCACTCATTTCACCAGACAATGCTTCTGCTCCAATGTCCTCCTCCTCCTCCATTTCAGTCCCACCGGATCATGTGGCCGCGAGATGTAGTCGCCACGTCTCAGTCCCTGCCAGACAGATTTTTCAGCATTGTTCAGGACATGAAGCAGTGGATGACGTTATTCATACGTAGTCCTGGCGGACTGACAAATAACGTCGCTCCTCGAATGGCCTCAACAAACGGCAGGTGTCACGCATGAGCTGCCACTGGCTGACATCAAAGTTAAAAGGGGAGTACTTCTGTCTGCCTGGATCATCGAAAAATCGTTCGTGGCCTTTCTTGTTCATTACAGTCGGTCCAACATGTGCAGCTGGAATTCCAACGGGTGGAAACATCGCATATCAGAGTGTGTTGGGGGAGGCGTTCTGCCGCTGCAACTCGAGGAGGGTGTTCCTGGCTTTGTACGAATGGATAAAGTGCATGCACAGTTTCCTGGCCATTTTCAGAATGTTCTGAAGATCGGTGGAGACTCCAGGAACCTTTTTACCACCAGATTGAACACGTGCGCCATGCAGGGCGCATGGACCATCCTCCTCGGTGCAGCGCGGACACCATGTTCTCCCATTGTCCTTCACCATGGTTCGATTTGCAGTTGGCGCGGAGAAAGCCAACATCGATTTCTTGCTGCATGACGCGGAGCAGTTCTCCCCTGTGTGATTCGTTCGCGAGGCAAGCCAGGTGTAGAACTGCGTGAACCGCTGTGCCCTACACATGTGGTATGATGGAGCAGTACTTGTGGAGGCTGAGATGGTGGTGGAGGGGAGGAGGCGGACATTGGCGCAGGAGCCGCAGTTTGACAACGTGGAGGAGAAAGCGGCGTCTCTGTCAAGTTGTTGGTGTGCTGGGCGGAAGCACATTCACCAGTGGGCCGTAAGGACATGTACTGGCCCTGACGTAGTTACAGCTCCAGACGTCCGCGCTGCCGTGCACCTTGGAACAAACGATAAGTCAAGGACTGGCCCACCTTCTGTTCTAATATTTATGAAGTGCTGGTACTGCCTTTTTGGAAAGGAAATTACGGCTTGGAACTCTCCATCTCGGCTCGGCACAAGCCATTAGTTCTCTGAACGGTGCTGAGTCCACCATTTGGAAAGGGAGGGACTTGCAAGTACCAACAATTGGACAGGAGCACCGGTCAGCTGCTTTGCACTTTAGGATGGTTGGACGCACATACTGTTGTCTCTTTGGCAAACGGCCTGCTGAAAGTCTGCTTGGCCACCATGAGTAGCAGGTAGCAGGAGCTTACTGGTCCGGGAGATGATTCAAGAGAAACAGCTCCTTCTGCAGATGTGTTGGAGCCTTGACTGGTTGCATTGGCATGCGTACCACTGGGCGCTGCTGTGCTGTGCCTGCTGTTGATGCTGGCTGGCAGGTATGGACCACCCATCTGGATGCCACGTTTTCTCCCCCAGGCCCACCGGATGGTGACGCTGCATGTGTTGACGCAGGGGTGGTTGAAACGTTAGCTCCTGGCCACGCTTTCACTTTTGCTTTCAGATTCCACATATACCCCTTATTCGGTCCCTCGGGTGTCTTTAGCAAAGAATGCCACACGCAGGGTATCGGATTACTATATGCCAATGCTCGCACTGAGTGACTACTGCGCCGCTGCCTCGCTGAGCCCCTGTGGCTTACTTTGTTGGACATGTGAAGGGGTTTTTTTACACATGGCCGCTTGGCTCCCGATCCTCACACTGCTTGCTATCTGCTGACTCACGACCACACGACCACTTGATGGCTGCGCTGTGCCTGACCGGGCAAGCTGATGCCATCTTATATGACGATGATGAAGCCCTTGCCTCACCGGATCCCATGTGCGGGGGTCGGCTACTTCATCATCTATTTGTGTTCTCATGTCACTGCTGTCCTCATCAGCGGTCTTGGATGAAGAGGCTGGACCTCACAACATGACCTCCCATGACCCTCAAATCTATTCATTTGCCGCCCCTACTGCAAGAAGCAAGGGATATTGGCACTTTTCTTTAGCTGCCAAGTAGCTGCTGACTGCACTTCCTCAAATTGTTCAATCCTCGCTATTATAGTGGCGCTGAGCCGTGAGGCCAGACACTAGTAGATCTCTGGTGAGGAAAACGGATGGGACTAGAGGCGGGTTGAGGAACAGGTGGGGGGCCTGACAGCTCCCGGGCGGCCAGGCACCATCTACGGGTTGTGTTCTGACGTTCCACGACTCTTGTTGGGGTTGTTCAGATGTCATCTGGGAGGAAGTGAATGACCTAGTTCCAACCAATCGAAGAACCCTTGGGTTGACTGAAAACACACGGCCGCTAGTTGACTGCGGCAAGTTGTGGCTCAACCGAGTGACCCTGCTGCGATTCCCCTCTTTGCTGGTTGCTGCGACCTGGGCCCTGGGAATGTTTGTGCCTCCGCACTCGCAGGTGAAGAGTGCCACCTCTCTGTCTGATACATACTGTGTTTTCTATAATGTACAGACATGTTGATGAAGGATATCTGTATATATAAATACCCACCCTTTATTTGACGCCAAATAACCTAGTAACAAAGCTTGGGTAACCAATTGGAATATAATTTGCGCTCCACAAGATGGGCAGGAAAAATTGACTGTATGTGCCGTTTTAAAAATTGTTATTTTACTGATTATAAAAGCACATACAGGCTTAATTACCTTCGGATTGAATTTATGTGACAGTTTCTTTTGTGGCGGTTGAAAAAACAAAGTTTCTTTTACAGAGTTAAAACTGCCAGAACAGAACAACGATTATTTTAACCCTTGGAAGTAAATTGCACAAAACTATTGAGAGCCGGGGAGGGAAACTACTTGCTTTGTTGCGTGTCAATTGGATGTTTTCATACGTACACAAACAAGAGAAAAAATTGTAATTAACCTTCGCTTGTGAATAATGATACAAAGAAAATTGTATTTTTAGGGCGGTTTTGAAAAAGACGGTATATGTTGTCACCACTGCATCAAAAAACAACGCTCTTAATTAACCCGGGTTGTAAATTGCGCAAAAGAATTGGCAGCCGGAAAACTACTAGCTTGTAGCGTGTTTACAATTGCGTGTTTTCTACGCTACACAACAAGAGAAGAGAAAAAAATTTGTAATTAACCTTCGCATTGTGATTATGCTAAGGAAAAATAGATTTTTTGGCGGTGAAAAAGACGGTCTTCTTGGAGTCAAACAGCAGCTGAACAACGCTTAATTAACCCTTGGATGTAAATTTGCGCTAAAGAATTGAACAGCCGGAAACATTAATAGCTTTGTAGCGTGTTACTATTGCGTGTTTTTATACGCTACACAACCAAGAGAAAAATTGTAATTAACCTTCGCTTGGTTTGTGAATTATGCTCAGGAAATTTGTATTTTTTGGCGGTGAAAAAAAATGAAAAAGCGGGTTTTGGCGTCATAACAGCATGCAGAACAACGCCTATTAACCGGGATGTAAAATGGCAAAAGAATTTGAGCAGCCGGAAAATCTACTAGTTTGTTGCGTGTTACAATTGCGTGTTTTCTACACTACACATCAAGAGAAATAATTGTAATTAACCTTCGTTGTTGATTATGCTACAGGAAAATTATATTTTTTTGGTGGTGAAAAAAGACAGTCTATTTTTGGTCCCACAGCACAAAAACAACTTAATTAACCCTCTGGATGTAAATTACAGCAAAAGAATGCGAGCAGCCAAAAAATGATGTTGGTATTTGTATTATAAAAACGCTGTTTTCTTTAAATGTTTACAACAGGAACTGGCTAGGCTTAGATGGCCCCTTGGATATTCAATGTGCTTATTGTGAGCAGATTAGCATTACAATGTATATGCAGCTGCACGGTGGGCGGCACACTGGACTTCAGAATCCATATACTACCAAAAAATCAGAAATAGAACATTTAGAGATGCTAGTCTCTGATGAAAAGCTGAGACACCCCACAAAAATCGCTCGTATAAAAAGCAGTGCTTCAGTAACCATAATCAGCCGCGGCCAGCCACTTCCGATCTGTTACAGTGGGAGGAGCGGTTATGAGCTCCAGCGTCGCGCCGGACTTATATATTGCGGTGGACTCACAGGATTCCGCCGGTCTTGATTGGCTATTTGATGTCATGCAGTAATGCCCTTCTTCATCCCAGAGTGCTTATGCCCCATGTAGCGCCATGTGTCCGCAGCCATTTTATAATCAAAAGCACACTACGTTCACACGAACTACCCCAAACTTCGACTTCGTTCAGAACCGAAGGTTTTCCTGCTAAATTCAAACGAATTTCTTCTTCGGTTAGAATCGATCGCCCATACTCTAGTGTCATCATCAGCTTCATAAAACATAGGTGACTTGGTCGTACTGACATTCTGCATCAGGAAGCTGGTGGGCTACAAGCAAGAGGCTCTGCAAGGCGTTTGCCGACCGCCCAGGATTTTTGCGATTCAACGGCTTCCGTTTATCCTCTCTGATGCATCAGTATAGCTGGGCGTCAGAGCAGACCATATATCATACTCTTTGGCTCTTGATCTTCGGAAATGCTTTGACCCTGACAACCAATTTTGTCATCAAAGAGTCTTCAGAAAATGGATTATCCACAGTGGTGGGTAACACGAGTATGACATTTGGGCTGCCTCGCTTCATGGTTGGCAGATGCTGTGATGCTGATGTCGACAGTTGTGGCCGTGGACTGGGACGGTCGAGGAGGAAGATGTGGATGCAGGTTGCATTAACCACTGTAGAAAGATTGGCGACGCTGTCGTTACTGGAGATTACAGGGCCATGACCCAGCGATGGACAGGCCTGACGGTCCTTCAGGGTTGGGGGAACGACGATCCGCTGGCTGGTTTGTCGCCAGCCTGGGAAGGTAGCACACCTTCTCTCTCTACCTCTACCTCATGTTACCCCCCTCTTGGGCTCGCATACCACCGCATTTTCGCTCCAGAGTTCAGAAAAGATAAAATGTAAGAAGGTGTTGGAAGAGTTTTTGACAGTCTATTATTAAAAGAACAGTCTTTCCTACTCCCACTGCTCATCCTCTCATGCTCCTTCTGGCTTGTGTGGACATATCCAAACCCAGGGCCACCATCACATTCACCCACCCTTGCTCTGCCTCTTTGAAACAGTTTAACCACTAAAAAACTCCGTTAACCCTTCAACTCTGAAAAACACATCCTCTGATCCTGCTCCCCATACCCTCTCTTGGAAGCTCCTGGAATGCACGGTCTGTATGCTGCAATAAATTTGCATACATAAATGACTGTTCATCTCACGCAAATTACTCTTTCCTTGGTCTGACTGAAACATGGGCTGACCCCCTCTAAAACTGTCTCCCTGCGCAACTCTCTTCTTAGCGGCCTCCAACTTACCACACGCTACCCTGGGAACAAGCATGGCGGAGTGTCGGTCCTTCTGTCTGACACCTGTTCCTTTGTCCCTTCACCTCTGCTTCCTTCAACTCTCCTACTTTGACGGTGCACTCTGTCCGCATCTACGCGCTCAACTCCAAGTGGCTGGTTTTCTACCGACCGCCATGGCCCTGGCAGCGCCTTTCTCGACCACTTTTCTTCTGGCTTCTCACTTTCTTTCCACGACATTTCCCAACTATATATGGGAGACTTCTCTATCCCAATCGACAACCCACTTCTGCTTCCAACAAAACTCCTTTCACTCTGCTCCTCCTTCGACTCTCTCCAGTTGGTCTTCAGGAGAGCCCACTATAAAGATGGACACACACTGGACTCATTACACCCGCCTGCCCTATCTGACTTCTCAAACGCCCCCCATCCCATATCTGACAAAATGCTTAACCTTTTCCCCACCCATCTCCACCCCACCTACTCACCCCCATCTGTCTTATATCCAGTACGACCCGCAGGAACCTTACCAAGCCTCAACCCTCTCATCTATCTCTGACCTTCTTGCACCTGCTTTCTACCATCTCCCTTTTCATGACCCAGACCGCAGCCACCACTCACTTTCTACAACCCTCACAATTCCAAAAACCACCCCTTGACTTTGTCGCTCCTCTCACACACAAAGAACCCGCAAACACAAAATCATCAGACTACCTGGCACACAGACTCCACTAAACAGCTGAGGCGAGTTCCAGAATGGCAGAACGCCCGCTGGTAGAAACTTGTCCACCGATGCTAATACAAACAATCATGCCCATTACATTTAAATTCTGCACTCACCTCTGCCAAACAGGACTACTCCCAATCTAATAACTCCTGTCTCACAACCCAAGACAATTATTCAAACCTTCAAACTCTCTTTTCCGTCACAGACCCTTCCCCCATCCCCTTTTTTTTCTGCCAGTGCTTTGCCATTCACTTCCTTCAGAGATCAACCACATTAGAGAAAGCTTCAGCCCGCAGTCCCCACCCCCTCCTCTCTCTTGCAAACTGCTCTTCCCCCTTAACTTGCTTCCCACGGTCACTCTTTTTATAACCTTTATTCTACTGTCCAAATTTTCAAACTCTATACCTGTAGATATGTCCACTGCCATCGACTCATCCAGACCTCAGTGCTTCTATCATCCCAGCCCCCACCCATTCTTCAACTATCACTAAAAGTCTGGATCTTCCCTTCCGCCTTTAAACATTTTACTATCACTCCAATTCTATAAAAAAAAAAACTTGACCCCTTTCTCTGTCCCTACATCGCCCCATCTCAATGCTCCTTTTGCTTCCAACTACTCGAGCAAGCACGTTACCTTCTCAAACTGTCCTCCCACCTTTCCGCCACACTCTCTTTATGACCCACTACAATTGGTTTCGACCCCCACTTCGAACCCGCCCTACCAAGGTCACCAATGACTAGGCAAATGCCAATGCTCAGCCACTACTCGTCCTTCTCTTCTAGATTGGTCCTCTTGCTTTGACCACTGTCAAACATTCCCTACTGATACAATCCTCCCTCCCTCGGCATCACAGATTGGCCGTTTCTGTTCTCCTCGTTTGCCTCCATGATCGCCATTCAGTCTCTCATTCTCGCTCACTCGCTCCCCCCAGCCACTCTCTGTTGGTGTTGTCCCTCAGGGGTTAGTTGGGTCCTGTTCTCTCTCTCTTTAACTCTTTGCCTCAGGTCAGCTCATAGCCTCACATGGCTTTCTTACCACTACTATGCGGACGTACAATCTATCTCCAGTCCAGATCGTTACCCTCTTGCTCTCACGGATCAGACTGTTATGTCCATTTCTACTTCTTCTCCTGTCTCCTGAAAAACTAAATGTGGAGAAAACAGAAATTATCCATCTTACACAGTTCCAACTCTACCCGTCCCTGATCTCTTCTATCTCAGTCAATGGCTACACTCTCTCACTGTCGCAAGTCCGCCTGCTTGGGGTAATCCTAGACTCCGCTGTGTCTTTTCAAACCCACATCCAAAACCTCACCTCTTTTGCCTGCCGCCTCACTGAAAGACATTCTCACATCGTTCATTCTCAACTATGACAACACAAAAATGCTGGTCATGCCCTTGTCATCTCCCCCCGACTACGCAAAATCCTTCTCTGGGTTCCCGTCTAGCACTCTTGCTCCCCTTCAAACCATTCCCCAACTTGCTCCCCAAATCTTACCCACCTCTCCCCTCGCTTCTTTCTCTGCCTTTTCCTCCCCAACCCCTTCCACGGGCTTGCCATGCCCAGTAAATTTCATTTAAAGGGCTACTAACCATGACCTAAAAGGCTCTCCATGACCTCTCCCCCCCAAAAATCTCTCCCCTTAATCTTTTAGATCCCTCCCCTCACGCAATCTTCGCTCCTAAAAAGGGGGACCTTCTTTTTTGCTTCCTCTTATCAGCTCCTCACAAAAACCGTCCCCAAGACTTCTCTCGTGCTTCCCCCCACTCTTTGGGAAATCACTGCCCCAAAACCCCTCCCCTTCCCCCCCCACTTTCAACCCGCTTCAAAAGCAATTTTGAAAAAACCATTTTTTTCAGGCTTGCCTTAACCTACAATAAAACCCCGCTGCCACTAAAAACCCCCCCACAAAAAAATCTTTCCCAACCCTTTTGTCCCCTTTCACCCCCCTTGTAAAATTGTAAAACCCCCGGCCCGGGGAAGGTCCTCCTCCCTTTTTCGTGCCATTTGTCATTCAAACCCCTTATTTATTTTACTCGTTTTTAAATTATGTATGTTAACCCCCCCGAAAAATTTCCAAAAGCCCTGGAATCAATGGCGCTTTAAAATAAAAAATAATAATAATAGTAAAAAATTAAAAAAATAATAATAATAATAATAAAAAAAAGAAAGGGGAAATCCCCAGCTTTTTTAAAAACCCTCCCAATTTTTTTACAGCCAAAATAGGATTAGAAATTTAAAAGTTTCGAGTGAAACCTGAGAAATGCCCGGGTTTGGGGGAAAAAAACCGTAAGGGCAAAATTTTAAAAAAGTGTTCTTCCCTTTAAAAAAGAGATTCATGACGCAATAAAACTATTCAAAATTTTCAAAGGATGAGAAATTGGGGTTTTTTTGCAGCCAAAGACAAAGAGAGCAGTTTCTAAAACATTTTCAGAAAAGTCCCTACAACATTTTCAATTTGAAAAAATAGGGTGCAACCCCGTGCAATTTAAAAATTATAAAGGAAAAACAAAAAGGTGGTTTTTGCACCCCCTAAATACACCTGCGGTGACTACCAAAATTTCCCGTTAAATTAAAAAATTTTAGTACAAGGGGCTCTATGAACAAAATTGGGGGCCCCCCCAAAAAATAAAAAAAACACCCCATTTGAAAAGATAGGAAAAATAAAAGGTGTTTTTTTTTCACCTATAAAATTTTAACCCCGGTGACTAAAATATTAAAAGTATTCAAATTTTAAAATGCAAGGGGGTCTAAAGGGAAAAAAGCTGGGCTGCGCCCAAAATGAAAAACTTTAAATTTAAAATTTTGTACGGTTTAAAAAAGGTGTTTTTTGCACCTAAAATAAACCCGTGGTGACTACCAAAAATTTTTTTATTCAAAAATTTTTGCAAGGGGCTTTTGAAACCAAAAATGGGTTTTTCACCAAAATAAAAAAAAATACTATTTTTAAATTTTATACAGTTTTTAAAATAAAAGGTGTTTTTTGCACCTATAAATAAACTGCGGTGACTACAAAATAGCTGTATTCAAATTTAAGTGCAAGGTGGCTCTATGAACAAAGCTGGACTGCGCCAAAGTGAACAAAACCTATTTAAATTGTGTACGGATAATAAAACGTGGTTTTTGCACCTATAAATACACCTGCGGTGACTAGAAAAGTTCTGTATCCTATTGTAAGAAAAAGTGGGTCTTTGAACAAAACTGAGTTTCGCCAAAGTGAAAAAAAAAACTAATTAAATTGTGTACAGATAATAAAAGGTGAGTTTTGCACCTATCAAATACACCTGGAGTTACTAGCAAAGATCTGTATCCTAATATAAGTACAGGCTGCACAAAATACAAGCTAATATTTCACCAAAAACTGGTCAAAAACTGTTAATAAAAACCCATTTCTATGCAGGGTCAAAGCAGAATCTGGGCAGCACAATTATCCACTCTCCTTTCAAAAGCCTGCCTGCCTTGCAGCCTGTACGTCTGTGTTCGCCTGCAACCCCCCACCCTACCCCCTGGCTGTACAACGCTTAATGCTCCTTTAAAATTCTCAGCCTAAGTAACTAAACACTGAAAATCTCTAATCTACCTAAGATCTAATGTTCACAGCTAAAAGCATAGTTGTCTGTGTGAACAAAGATAATAGTTTTACTGAGCTGTTTTGAGAGAGACCGAGCACACGTCCTGCTCTTATGAGACACAGACACACACTGATCATGAACAGGAAGGGCTGTTCTATGTAAAACGAGGTCATGTGATTTTTCCAGCCAATCACAACCATACACATCCCAGTCATGACGTCACACACCCAGCTCATCCTGCTCTATTCTCTAAGTTGATTTGCTGGCCGCCAAAATGACAGGAAGCGCCGAAAATGTCGCGGTATTAATAGATTATGCGCAGATTTTCACCTAAATTATGGCGTGATCGAAAAAATCCGATCAACATAAAAACCGTGCCGATTTCAACTTTGTTGATAATAATCGCTCAACACTAATTATTTGTTCTTTTATCTTTCAGACCCTGTCCCCATCAAAGCAGTTTAGGGTTTCTCTAAGCAGATTAAAATGAACCTTCCTTAAATTCAATGTTTTTGTGGTTCCTCGACAAAATACTCTATTGACAGATAATAGGAAACTGATTATGTTGTGGTCACTATCCTAAGTTCTCCCCAACTTGTACCTTTGCTACTCTATCAGTTCTGTTAGTTAGTATTACACCCAAAAGGGTCTTCCCTCTAGTCGGTTCCTGCACCAGATCGGAAAGGTAACTATCTTTAGTTATTGACAGAAACCTGTTTTCTTTGGTGGATCCTGGTTATGGCAGGCGTGAATCTATTTTTCATGGAGAAAGTTAAAAAATAGAGAGGCACAGTGGAAGCAGCATGTGCAATAACATACAATACCTATAGGGTGTGTCCCAAGAATCAACTCAACTGTTGGTCCCCAAAAATTAACTCAACTGGTGAGCCCCAATTCCATACACAACACTGTGTTGAAAGAAATCTATATGAAAAATCCTATGTATTAAACCTGTATTGTAAATGTGCAATCACTGGAGTTTAAGAATTAGGACTGCCTGTTATTAGTATAAGAGAGGTGGTCCTTAAAAGCTTAATATGTTGTTCTTTTAGTCACTCAGTTACAGTTATTTGTTCTTCTAATTCTATATTTTTAAGCAGTTATAAAAATTAATCTCTACAGCCTTTCTGCCCACACATATCTGCCTTAATCTCCAGATACATCCCTCACACAATCTTGACTTCTCACAAGACCATCTTCGCTGCTCTTTCCTTGTCAGTTCCTCACACAATTGTCTCCAAGATTTCTCCCATGCATCCCCCATACTTTGGACCTCACTACCACAACACCAGAGGCATAACTAGAGATACCTGGACCCCATATTAACTTTTTTCATGGACCCACCTGCCATTCTCTCCTGCCAAACATTTATCAGTACCTTTTAATAATAATCATGCAGTTACTAGATAATAAAAGGTACAAATGTATCACAATACATGTGAATATCATACTGCTACCAAACAACTCACACTATAGCAAGACCAACATTACCAATAACGTTACTACATAAGGACCCTAATATTCCACCAGAACACAACCATTCATTACAACAACATAGTGACTAAATATTACCACTATTCTATTACTGGATAAAGATCAATATTACCTTCATACAGTGACCATATAGTGGTAAATACCAATGTACACAGGCTCTGCAGACTGTATATTCCCTACATTCAGTGACCATATAGTGGTAGGTACCAGTGTATACAGGCTCTGCAGATAGTAAATTATCTCCATACGTTGACCATATAGTGGCAGATAGCAGTGTATACAGGCTCTGCAGACAGTATATTACCTCCATACATTGACCATATAGTGGTAGATAGCAGTTATATACAGGCTCTGCAGAATATATATGACCACCATACAGTGACCATATAGTGGTAGATACCAGTGCATCAAAATACATATCACTATCATACTGATACCAAACAAATCTCACTATACCAAGACCAACATTACCAATAACACTGCAACATAAGGACCCTAATATACCGCCAGAACACAATCACAAATTACCAAAACATCGTGACTGAATAATACCACTACACTATTACTAAATAAAGATCAATATTTTCTCAATACAGTGACCCCATAGTGGTAGATATCAGTGTACAGAGACTCTGTAGAAAGTATATTGCGTCCATACAGTCACCACATAGTTGTAGTTACCAGTGTATACAGGCTTTGCAGACAGTATATTACCTCCCTAATTTGACCATATAGTGGTAGATAACATTATGCGTATGCTCTGCAGGCATATAAGTGATTACAGTTCAGTTATATCCAGTGCACACACATATCTTAGAATCCCCACATTTCCAGCACCTCTTTACCTATTCCAACCTCTCTACAAACATCCCATGGGTGGGATAGTGGGTACAGGCCTTTGATTAGAGGCATAGTCTCCTAAAAGGGTGGGGAGGAACAGAGGACTAACCCCCAGAGATTGTGCTATGGTTATGGCCTGTAGCTATCAGAATCATATTGTATGGTTAAAACTCATCCCCTTGCACCCCTGGAGATTAGCCTCAGGCATTATCTTCAACGGATGCAAGAAATATAGTTTAGCACTGTCATGCTTTTGTAGTTTTTCAATTTTTTTCTACAGATTTTCTCATTGGACTATGTTGGATTGATTGGACTACATTGGACCGGCATTGGATCTTTTTTTTTAAAATAAAATGGTCAATGAGGGATGTTGTTGGGAAGTGTTTATTTAAATTAAGTGTTTTTTGTGTTGTGTCCATGTCTCTTTTACCATTTTATTGCAGTTTTAGTAATAGAGGTATTTGACAGTCACCCCTGTATTGCAAGTGCTGAGGTTTGGTGTCAGTCTTGGTGTGACAAAAAAATACACCAGTTGACACCAATCACCAGTACTAGCAATAGAGATGTCTGTCAGACACCCTTTTTATTAAAAAACAACAAAACAACACAAAAAACATTTTATTGAAATAAATACTTCACATCAGCATCCCTCTTTAACTATTTATTAAAGAAACAGATTTTATGCTGATACGACATAGTCCAGAGGGAAAACTTGTAAAATGCAACAACATTCATCAGCATTTGGCTGACAGCTATTGAAAGTGCCTATGATAGCATGAATACTGAATATGGCCCTATAGATAGGTAGACTCCCCTTTTTGATAGGTAGACCCCACACTTGATATCTAGGTAGATAGGCCACCCATTATGTGGTAATATCCCGTTAGGTAGCTAGGTAGGTAGGTAGGTAGGTAGGTAGAGCCAACTGTAGATAATGTCCCAGCTAGGGACCCAGTAGTAGGCAGGGTCCCAGGTAGGTAAGTAGACTCAGGCAGGTAGGTAGGTAGGTAGGTAGGTAGGTAGGTAGGTAGACCACCGTTAAATATGTTGTCAGGCCCTAGGTAGATTGGCATATAGGCCCCAGGCAGGTTGGTTAGTAGGCCCAAGGTAGGTAGATTGGTAGGCCCCAGGTAGGTAGGTTGATAGGCCCCGGGTGGATAGGCCCAGGTAAGTAGGTAGGCATGCAGGTCCAATTAGACAGGTAGATGGAAGAAGGGCTCCAGTTAGGTAGGTAGATAGGCCCCAGTTAGATAGGAAGGCATGCCCTACTTAGTTAGGTGGATAAACCCCAGTAAAATAGATTGGCAGTAAATAATTAGGACCCAGTTAGATTGGTAGATAGGCTCCAGGTAGGTAGGTAGGCAGGAGAGAGGCTCTAGTTCGGTAAATAAATAGACTCCAGGTAGGTAGGGCTCCTCTAGTAATAAATTAATAAATAAACTCACCTCTATCAACGTTTCCCCAATGAGCTGAGGAGCTGACACCCGGCATAGGTGGTGCAATGATGTGACTTCATCACACCGCCTACGCCAGATCGCATAGCTGATGTCTGGTATGTTTAAGACCCTAACTAGGCTTTAGGCCTATTAGGCCGAATAGTATGGCAGTGGTCAGGTTGCTCCCAAGGATGGTCAAACAGTTAAATAGACAGGGCAGACTGGATATTGAGGGCAATTGCCTCTGAGAACAGAGAGGGACGTGCATTCTGAGGTAAGTTTAGAAACAACTAAAGATTCCAGTGAGCATTGTTGGAGCCATAATCTGGAAGTGGAAAGAACATCACTTCACCATAAAGTGGTCACAACCAGTTGCTACATGCAAGATTTCAGACAGAGAAGTGAAAATAATTATCAAAATAGTTGTCCAAGAGCCAAGGACCACCTATGGAGAGCTACAGACCTGAAATGAACAGGTACAATTGTTTCAAATTCAACCTCCATGACCTGTATGCACACACATCACAAGACTGCATTGCTGAACCAAAAGCATGTTCAACTGCATTTAAAGTTTGTTCAACAACATTTATACAAACCTGCAAAATACTGAGAGAAAATAATCTGGTCCGTTGGAACTAAAATGTAACTCTTTGGATGTTATAACACACACCATGTTTGGAGGCCAAAAGGCGCCGCATATGACCCCAAAAACATCATACTTACAGTAAAGATTGGAGCATCATAGTGTGGGGCTTTTTTTCAGCATACAGCACTTGCAAACTTTATACAACTGAAAGAAGGATGAATGGACAAATGTTCTGAGACATTCTTGATAAAAATCTGCTGCCATCTACCAGGATGATGAAGATAGAAAAACCACCAGGATTTAAAGAGTGTTTGTGTGGAAGAATGAGCCAAAATCCCACCCAAGCAATACATGCTACTAGTTTCTCCATACATGAGACGTTTTAAAGCTGTCATCACCAAAAAAGACTTTTGTACAAAATATTAAGAGTGATCAATACTTTTCCCTTTGACATTTCTCATTTTTACCAATAACTTAATTTCTGGACATCTCTGGTTTAATTTACTTGTCTGTGTGAACTGGTTGGGTTGTTACTGACATCTGGGGAAAATTTTATGTCAATAGCAACGTTAGAAATAGATTTACTTAGAAAATTGGTGACGTGTTATTTTCCGCACTGTAAATACATCTGAAAAGTGTAGTGTGTGTATGTATTCAGCTCAAATTAGTCAATACTTTGTTCGTCACCTTTAGCTGCAATGACAGCTGCAAGTATGTTTAGGGATGTCTCTACCAACTTTGCACATTTAGAGATTTAAATTTTAACCCTTTTTTTTTTTTTTTTGCAAACAAGCTCCAGCTTCATCAGATTGGTTGCCAAGTGTTTGTGAATAACAATTTTCAAGTCCTTCCATAGATTCTGCCATAGATAGACTTAGGTCTGGACTTTCGGCCATTTTAATTCATGAATATGCTTTGATTTAACCCCTTACCGCCGGAGCCAGTTTTGGCCTTCCTGACAGAGCCATGTGTCAAATTAAAGCAAAGTGGAGGTGAAATTTCATTTATTTATTTTTTTGCAGATTTTCAATTTTTATTCATTATTCACTGGAACACGGTAGATGTGACCAGGTAAATGCAACTCATCATCAATTCCCCAGATTCTGCCGTTTTCAGAGATATCCCATATGTGGCCCTAGTGCGCTATTTGGCTCAACCACAAGCCCCAGAATAGCAGGGGCACCTACAGGACTCTGGGGTCTCATTTTCATTATGATTTTATTTAGGTGCCATTTCAGGTTTGCGGACACCCTAAGATGCTAAAACTTAATAAACTCCCCTAAAAAAACCACTTGAAGAATATATCCAGGGGTGCAGTGAGTATATCGACCCCACAGGTGTTTCACAAATTTTTTTAGCGTTAGGCTCTGAAAATAAAAAAATATATATTTTTTCCACCAATCTACAATTTTAGCTAAAAAAGTTAAATTTTTTACATGGAATCCTGGAAAAAAATTGTGTTACGTTAGTTTGGCAATACCCAATATGTGGGTGTAAACTGCTGTTTGGGCACAAGGCAGGGTGTACAAGGGAGGGAGCGCTATTTGGCTTCTGGAACACAGATTTTGGTGGGGCCATGTCGCATTTGCAAAGCCCTCACAGTACCAGAACAGGTGAAACCTTCCAGAAGTTCCCTCATTTTAGATACAACACCCCTCATGGATCCCATCTGGGGGTTTATTGTGTGCATTTTGGGTGCACAGGTGTTCCATAGTTTTTTTTAGCATTGGGCCATGAAAATGGGGGGCGGGGGAATGCAGTTCTACCATTGTTTTTTGGGATTCATTTTTACAGTGTTCGCTGTATGGGATAAATGACAGGATAATTTTACTATGCAGTTTGGTACTATTGCATTGATATAAGTTTTATATAGTTTTTATGTTTTATTACCTTTACCTTGCACAAAACACAGCAATCCTGGTAGTGTTTTTTATTTTTATTTTTTACAGCGGTCACCACGTGGTATAAATGACATCTTAGCTTTACTCAGCAGATCGATATGATTACAGTGATACTCAATTTGTATATTTTTTTATGTTTTACACAATAAAGACACTTTTATTCAAAAGGGAAAACATAGTTTTGGGCAAAAGTTGGTACGACATCGGGCGTAGTTGAAGTCGGCCACCACGAAAAGGGTTTTTTTTTACGATACACACTCGTTTCCCAATTAAAGTCTAGGGGAAGCAACAAACTTCATTTTTACACCCAAACGGGGCTGGAGAAGCTGGAATTAACCCCCCAAAACAGTCAAAGGGGATACCTGCTACTCTTGGGGCACAACATTAGGTATAAAAGCCCAGAAAAAAATCACCCCCAAATTCACTCCCCCTGTCTTGTACCCAGCTGCCCCTTAAAAAACCTGCACCCCCCAAATTAAAAAGTGCCAGAAGGCGTTTTAAAAACCATCATTTTACTTAAACTGGACTTTAAATACCCCTGCCGGGAAACCAGATGCCCCCAAAAACCGCTACCCACAATTAAAAAGGCCCGGAAAAGAAAGTAGTCTTTGAACCCCATTTTATTTGAATGGACTTTGACAAACCCTTTCCTGGCCGCCATGACCCTTAAAACCTGTCTGACCCACAGTTAAAAAGTCCCAAAAAAAAGGAGTCTTTAAAACCCCCATTTTAGTTTCATGGACTTGACTAAACGCCGGACGCAGTATGACCTTTAAAAATGCTGACCCCCAGATTAAAAAGTGCGGAAAAGGAGTCTTTAAAACCACCATTTTAGTTTCCTGGACATTGTTTAAACCTGCCTGTCCCAGATAAACCCGGGCGGAGTTCAGTGGGTGGGGTGGCCCATGGCGCCCGTATCTAAACACGCAGGATAAAATGCCTGGACGCAGCAAGAAAACTGTCGTTAAGCAGAGGGGGGAAGGGAAGTGGAGAACTCCAGCCTTCCTCATACACGTCAAGCCTGGGTAGCGTTTTGCCCTCCGTAAGGGCGGACCAAGAGCTTCACTTGGAAATATGGGGGTTAACGCTCGTTACACGCAGGTGCCTTTTTTTTTTGGCATTCTTTTTCCCCAAATTTTACCAACTGTGGGGAAATGGTCTCTTTTTTGTTTCTGTCGTGCTCCATTCCATGCCCTTTTTAATAACCTAATTGGTCAGTTTTCTTTTCCCCCTTGTAAAATTTGAGGAAATTTTTTTTAACAGATTTTGTAATGCATTTTTTTAGTTTTTTTTTCTAAAAAAACCCCTTTTTTTTAAAATAGGGGTTCCCACCATGTCTTTGTTTCTCTTTTTTTTCTTTTGTTTTTAAATGGGTTGTCTAAATACGGGTTGAAGTAGTTAAAGACTTGCAAAAACAAGTCTTTTGAAAAGTGCCCTTTAACAGTGTCCTACCTATTCCTTTTTGACAGCACCATCCCCTTGGGCCCACTCTTGACAATTGTGAAGAACAAAGTGTTAGAAAAAACATTTTTTTTATAATAGGACCTTGTATTTAAGCTGCTGAACAAAAAAAAGCCCCAAAAATTCAAAAAGACCCATGACCCACTTTGGACAATTGTGAAGAACAAATGATGTTAGAAAAACATTTTTTTTTATAATAGGACTTATATAGTCATGTCACAGCAAAAATGCCCCCCAAAAATTCAAAGCATGCCCCTGAGCCACTTTGGACAATGTGAAAGCAAATGTCTGTTAAAACAAATTTTTTTAAAAACCCGTATATAGCTGCATGTCACGAAAAAATGCCCCCAAAAATTTCAAACAACCCCCTGACCCACTTTTGAAATTGTGAAGAACAAATGCTTTAAAAAAAATTTTTTTTTAGAATGGGACCTGGTATTGCTGTTTTAAAAAGCAGCATGCCCCAAAAAAAATTTAAATAAAAATGACTTCTCAGCCATGTTAAAATTTGAGGGAAAAAATGTCATTAGAAGCCAATTTCGTTCCAAAGGAGCAGTTTTTAGCTTTATCCCCACAGAAAACGACCCCAAAAAATTTAAAATAGATTCTCACCACTGTTAAAATTGGAGGCAACAGCCCCCCAAAAAACCTTTGACAATGGAAAAAAATTCTAAAGATAAGTGAGAAAATGGAATATGTTTTGTCATAAAAACCTTGGGTCTTTTACAGTCTCCTACGCAAAACGGCAAAAAGAACTTTGGGGAATGGAAAAAAAAATTGCAGTAAGAAATTATCATTTTAGACCACAACAATGGGTTGCCCCTCGGCAATTGGGGCCCAAATTCATAAAAGGGATCCATGCATTCATCTTGATAAAGTCAAAGATCCACTTTATTGTGGAAACCCGGAGCTTTTGCTGTAATGATCCTCCGGCTGTGCAAGGTCCCGCTCAGATAGACCTGGCTGCGGGGCGGGGGACAACACCTCATGGCGTGGCGAGCCAGCTGGGCCCTTGTCCATTTTGGATACCCAGAAGTCTATTGGGCCCCCCCCCCGGAACCCCAAAAAAAAAAGGTGTTAAAACGCGATATGTGCCCCTGATCTTAAGCGGGCTCTGGGTGTTGTACGTGCCCCTGCATTGATGCGTTGTGAGGTGGTAAATAAATTCCCAGAGTCACCCTTTGGTTCTCCCACCTTGTGCTGCTGTGCTGTTGGCTATCCCACTACGGCTACTTGGCACTCTACGCTGCACCGCTGGGTTTTTTCCCCCGTGACTTTTGAAAACGTGAAGAGACGCAACAGTGTCTCTTTTGAAAAATCAGAAAGGTCTCCATTTCTGCATTTTACCTCTTTTTGGGGGTGGGGGGAAGGGAAAGTGCTGAGTTTTGTTTTGTCCGGGGATCGGGAGGGGGGGCCCCATAACTGTTTTTTTTTTGATGGCCGGGAAAGGGATCATTTTTGGCGGAAATGGAGCTCCAAGACTCTGTGGAGATGGAGCCTTGATTTCCCAAACCTCTGGATCGGGGGCACTAGAAAAACTGATTTTCCCCTCTTTTCCTTTTTCCCCTCAAATTCCGCCAACCTCTTTCCAAGACAGGGACGTCAGTAACATCGGTGTTAGGAAACCCCTCCTCACACCCCCCTTTCCCCCTTCCTCCGCTGCCCCCCGCACAGTTCAACACACCCCTACTTGTAGATGATCACCTAGGAGCTATGCGCCCCCTTTCACAGTCTGGCCCCCCGAACCATCCCAAATGAAGACAAAAAAATTGAGAAACTGTGGGGCCTGTGGATTCGATGGAGAGAAAGGTCCGTGTCCATTGTGTCCGTCCCCTCCCCGTCGCTGGCTGGACCTTTGTTTCAGAGTGTCCAACGATCGTTCCAGAATAAGATCACCACAAGCCAGCTGAAAAGGGCTTTGTCCGCATCCCCATTTTTGGGGTTTCTTCAAAACTGGCAAGGTGGTGCAGAGCCTTTTCCCGCCTCCCTTCGGGGTAACACCCCGAGGTCCGCACCGCTGCTTGTAAACCCATGTGTCACTTCTTCTGCAATGGCATTGGCTGCTCCCAACAATCGGGGGGAGATGGGAGGGGGAAATTTTCCAGCGGTTGCCACGTAACAATAGACGGTTGGGGGAGGCCGAGCTGACGTGAAACGCAGCCAGGCGGGCAAAAAAGAGGGTGGGAACGGGGGAAAGGCGAACTCGCCCTCGACCCTTCTTCAAAAGGAAGTCCGACCCGGGGACCCTTTAAAATTTCTGGACGACCAGGTTCATGACATGTCCCAGGCAAGGGTGGCTCCAGCTACCGATCTTAAGGGCGGCCAGCATTTTTCCCCCCGTTAAAAACCCCTTGCCTGGACAATTTGGTCCCCAGCCAGCGCTCGGTTCTTTGCGGGAGCCGCCCAGCCCCTGACCTGGTGGGGTGGTCTCCAAGAATTAAATTTTTTCAAAAGGGTTTTGGTTTTCTTGGGAGTGAACCCCCTAGGACCTTGGGGGGAAAGCCCTGCAATCCCCGGTTTTGAAGAGCGTGCCGACCTGAGAGCCCCCGTCCCCCCAGAACTCCCCCCAGCTCACCCATGACTGTCAAGAATATAGCGGTCTTGGCCGGCTTACTAGTCCTGTGTCGGTGGTCAGATGGATTTTTCCCCCCCGGCCAAAACAAACTACGGTAAACCTAAAATAAAAAAAAAAACAAAATTTTAAAAAAAATAAATAAGAATTGAGAAAAAAACGAAAAGAACCCCAATATCCCCTATCAAAAAACCTGTTCCCTCAAAAAGGGGGAAATCGCCCCAAAAGGGGCCCCCACACTGGAACCTAAACAACCCCGCCCCTAGCTACATCTAATGAAAAAAAAAAAACACATTCCCACAAAATGGAGTGCACAAACAAAAAAAATGCTGTGTAAATAAAATAAAACAGACAATATATTTTGATGTTCTAATATATGAATTGATGATGCTCTAGAAGTGATAATAAGCAAAAAATATTCCAATTTTCCAACGCGTTTCCCCCCCTAGTTTGGGGGTTCATCGGGAAAAATTGCTTTGATAAAAAAATAGGAAAACATTAAGGAAAAAAACAAAAAAATGTATGCAATATTTCAACAATACGGAACATTAAGGAAAAAACAAAAAGATGTATGCAATAAAAAAAATCCGCCCTTAAAATGGAAAAAGGGTGGTTAAAAAGAGGACGGGGGCCAGGAAAGTTGTACGATCCGCTATTATTATGAGCAGGTCCAAGCGTAACAAATTCAGTGAATCACAAGCCCCTATAAGAAACGAATTGACCAATTAGTATCAGCCATTTGCACCTTTGATACCACAGAGGGCCCCGTTGCAACGCCCAAAAAAAAAAAAAAAAAAACAATGTTACAAAAGGGGGTTAGAACTACAAGGCCGGCATGCAAACCGGAAAATGCCCCCGTGAGGGGCATAGCGGGGGGGGAAAACAAACAGTTAATAAATAATAACCCGGAGCAAGCCGCTGTCACCGGCGCATTCTCAGCAGCGCCACGGACATAAATGACTGCCAAAAAGCGCAAGCCAGGGTTGAAAACAGAAAAAAAACATAAAATGGCAAGAAGGCGTAAGCAGATTTTAAAATTATAAAAAAAAAGAGCATAGAGCAAAAAATTTGATGCAGCTAAACGTTTTTTTTTTGATAAAAACCCAAAAAAAAGATCCAAATAAGAAACCTATAAGATACTAAGAGTTCCAAAGGTAAACAACGTGTTGATTCCGAATTGGCTAATTAAAATGAACAAAAAAAAGAAAAAAAAAAAATAAATTTTGTTGTGAAAACAAGGCCTATATAGGACATGTATATAAAAAAAACAAACCATAGGCAGGGAACTTAGGCAAATAACCAGATGAATGTTAGTAATAGACCCGTAAAGGTCCCCCAAAGAAAGGGCCATGAAAGGGGACCCAATAATAAACGTGATGTTTATGCTATAATAACGTACCCAAAATATGGTTTTATACTGAATTTAATAAAAAAAAAAATAAATTTTAAAATAAAAGATGAATTTCAAATAGAATGTAAATGAAAAATACTGGAAGAAGATACATATAAAAAAATGCACCCGGGACACCATACCACATATTTTAAAATGATGAGCAAAAATAGTAATATTTTTGTGAATTTTTAAAATTTTGTAAAGAATGGAGAAAAGGAAAAAAAAATTGAGACCGTTGGCTTTAAAATTTAAGATTGAAGATCCAACGGGTTTCCCGTTGTAATAGCTTCGATAAAATCTCCCCCACGGGGGATGGGGAACCCCTTCGATTACGAAAAGGGTAAAAACAAAAAGGGTTTTTTTTACGGGAGGATTCATAGGCGCGAGACCGGGAGTCCTTTTTGTGTAATTCGCCCAAAATGTTTAAAAAAACGGCTCCAGTTAAACCCTTTTTCTTTTCCAAAAATACATGGACGGGGTTTAAAGGAACACTGAAAAATTTAACCTTTCGTTTTGCAATTTTATAAAATGTACATCTGAAAAGGGACGGCCCCCTCGGGAAAAACATGTGAATGTTTTTTGAGACAAAATTAGCCCCCATGTTTTACAACTCCCCCTCTAATGTCCCCAAATGTTTTTTTAGTCAACACATAGGGGAGGTACGGGGAGGGGTTATTTAAAATTGTACAATCGACCCCCAATTTTTTTTCCCCCCTTTCCCAATGAATGCGGGGGTGGATAAAAAAATTGGGATAATAAGGGTCCTGGGTGAGCAAAGGCCAAAAAATCCCTTAAAAGAGGAACTGGGAAGGCAAGATCAAAGGTGCCAATTATAGTTTGGGGCTCCCTTTTTTTATACGCGAAAAGAACCTGAAGAAATGAATTTCTTATCGTTCGCGTTGCAAATGAGTATCCCGGGTAAAACCTTTTTTGGGTAACCTCGTTAAAAATCTTTTTTTTGATCGCTTCTTTTTGTTAGCTGTAAGGTGAGCAATTTCTGCGAGTTCTATTACGCCCTTTGAAAAACCCTTTTTAGGGAACGGGATGGAAACCTCCCATTTAAGAGGGGTTTCCGCAGTTGGCTTTTAAAAATGGTTTTTTCCAAAATCCCTATTAATTTTTTTTATCAAAAGGCCAGAAATGCAGCTCAGGGCGTTGATTTCGAACGTGAACTTTAAACCACGGATTGAAGTGAGGCTCAATAAAAAAGAGAAAGTTTTTCTATACCCGACCACAGTATGAGATTTTAATATCTCCCCCGAAAATGATAATAACAAAATTTTTAAATTTTGAGAAGACATGGGCTCTCCCCCCCAGCCCAGGAAAAAAATTGATTGTGGGGGGGCTGGGGTCCCATAGCTGTGCCCCTGAGCTGGGGGTTAAAATTTCCCCAAAATGAAAAAAATTGGTGGGTTTGGAAAAAACCCCCAAAATTCAATACAAAAGTATTGTGTGTCTGTAAGAAGGGACTCCTTGGCCAGGGTAAAATTTTTACAGCACCCAAAACCCCCTTCATGGGGGGTGAGCTGTAAGAGCCTAACGTCAAAGCGATAACAAACGTCCCCCTTCCCCAAAACGCCCTCCCCCTTTTAACAGCAGGGCGTGGTATCCCCAAGTAGAGGGAAGGGAGGGGTAACGAATGGGCGAAGTATTTTTTTCAACATGAACCGCATTTTTTGGGCAGATTAAATTTTTGCCTGAAATTTTGGTCTGCATTTTTGGGGGGCAACCCCCTTAGAAACCCTTTGGAAGGCCAAAAAAAAGAAAACCTAGGGGTGCTAAAAAAAAATTTTAAATCATTTTAAACAATATTTTAAGGGATAAAGCTCACCCCGAATACTTTTTACTTGGGGAAAAAATTGTTGAAGGAAATTTGGGGTTAATAAAACATAGCCTTGTTTATCACTCAAAAATTTTAAGGCACTTGTTTTTTAGTCATTTGGTTTAAAAAGCAAAAATTTCCCCCCCCCTTTATCCGGGGTTTGTTTTAAAAGATTTTCCCGTCCAGATTTTTTTAAGGAAGGTATTCATCGTGAGTTAACTTTCCCGGGGAAAATCCTTTTTTTGTGTATTTCTCAAAACCCTCACACACCATTTAACAAACATACGATATTGTATCAGAAAACTGGAGGCATTTTAGTATCTTGGGGTTTTTTTGACCAAGAAGAAAAAAGGACCCCCAACGAGGATCCCCTTTTCGTTGTCCCCCAGTAAGTCCCCAGGGTTTTATCCCCATAAGATGGGAAAACCCACCAAGAATGAACTGTCTGTCTCTTTTAATTAAAAAACTTCTTCCTTTTAATTTGCGAGCAAAACAAATGGGTTCTTGACCCACCCAAAAAAAATTCATTTTAGTACTAGGCACAAAAGAAAAGACCCCTAATTTTTACGGGAAAATTTCACCCCGGGGACAAACTCTCTACGAAAGATTGATAAAAATTGTGGAAGGAAGAAAGACCCGACTGGGGCCTTTTTCCCCCCCAAATATCCCATAATTTTTTTTTTTTTTTTTTCCTTTTGATTTGTATTGTTGTTTCAACTGCAATTTTTCCCCGATGAACCCCGTTTCTAGGGGGGGAAAAAGCGGGAATATTGGAAAAAATTTTTCGTTATTGATTTTCCCCGACGCTTTATCAAATTCATGTTTTATTGAAAAAAAGAAAATTGTTTTGTATTGTTATTTATCACAGCACTTTTTTTGTTTGTGCACTCCATTTGTGGTATATGTGTTTTTCTTTTTTTCATTTAGATGTAGCTAGGGACAGGGTTAGTTTAGGTTCCAGTGTGGGGGCGCCCTTATTGGGGCGATTTCCCCATTTTTGAGGCAGACAGGTCTTTGATAGGGTATATTTGAGGGTGTCTTTTCGTTTTCTTTCTCAATTCTTATTTATTTTTATTAAAAGTTATGTTTTATGTATCTTTATTCTAGGTGTTATACCTGTAGTTGTTTTGGTTTAAATTGTATTGGTATACCCAGAACTTCATTTCATTATATCAAGGGTTCTCTACACCTATACATCGTGCTTAAGTAGAGTACATGGTAGTGTTTGGACTTTTCCGGCCACAGATGCAGACAATGTGCTTGAAATTTTAGATGACACGTGGCTGGCCAGGGCAGAGACGGCTTTTCTGGCAAAGAAATGCCTGCTCGGCATCTGGTATTGGGGGCAAGCAAGGGCCATGACGTGGCGGAACCTATCTGTGTCCACCAGACGGAAAGGCAACATTTCCAAGGCCAAAAGCCTGGCAATGCCGACATTCAGGCTTTTGGCTTTGGGATGGTTTGGGTTAAAGTGTTTCTTCTGCTCCCAAACCTGGAAGACAGAAGGCTGGCTGCTAGACTGGCCGCTGTACGGCGTGCAGGTCGTCAAACTGGCGGAAGGAGAAGGGGTAGGATGGGTCTCTGATGGTGCTGGTGGTACTTGGGCGACGGTGGAGGCTGAAGCGGAGGCTGATCCCTGATCATGACTCTGAGAGACATGGGCAGCTGAGGAACGCTTGGTGGTGGCGGAGGAGGAGGAGGCGGAGACAGAGGGTGTGACAGTGGTTGGAGGCTCGGCGTCGGTCTGGCCTTTTTTGGCCAAGTGTTCCCTCAATTTCAACTCATGCATTCGCTGCATGTGACTAGACATGTTGGTGGTGGTTAACCACTTAAGGTTCTTGCCTCTACTTATGCGTTTACGGCAAAGGCGGCATATGACATCGCTGGGTGAATCAGAGGCTTGCTCAAAGAAGGCCCAGGCTTGAGAGGTCCTGGACCTTTTTGACGGCGATAAGCGAGGAGCGGGGTTTGCGCTGACCGTGGCTGGCGGAATCATATCAGCGGACTTCTGCGACCGCCCTCTCCCTTTTTGTGGCGGGACCCATATTGACACTACCCCATCATCTTCCTCCTCGTCCACTGATGAAGCGCTCGCAAGCAAATTCTGCGGAAAAGACCACGATGGATCCGCAATGTCGTCATCATCATCATCATCATCAACACAGGTGACTTGGTCGTCCTGACTTTCTGCATCCAGAAGCTGCAGGCTACAAGCAAGAGGGCCTGCAAGGCGTTGCCGACCGCCCGGGATTTTTGCCGATTGACCGGCTTACTTCTCCTCCTCTGATGGCATCAGTAACTGGGCGTCAGAGCAGACTAAATCATCCTCTTGATCTTTTAACATGCCTTCTGACCCCATCCGCATTTTGTCATCAAAGAGGTCTTCAGAAAATGGATTATCCACAGTGGTGGGTACACGAGTTGACATTTGTGCTGCTTCATGTTGGACGGATGCTGATGAAGCTGATGACGACATTTGTGGCCGTGACTGGGAGACGAGGAGGTAACTGCTGGATGCATGTTACATTAACCACTGAAGGACAGCATTGGCGACGCTGTTCGTTACTGAGATTCACAGGGCCCTGACCCAGCGATGACAGGCCTGACGGTCCTGCAACTGACGATCCGCTGGCATGTGTGTTGTCGCCAGCACTGAAGGAGCACCTTCTCTCGTGCCTCTACCTCCATGTGTACCCCCTCTTGCTCGCTTACCACCTGCACTTCGCTCCATGTTCAGAAATATAAAATTTGAGAAGGTAGGGAATAGTTTTGGAAAGTCTCTTATTAAAAGACGGCAAATCACAGCTATTCTCAAATCCCTCTAATCAAAACAAAATTGCTGGATTCAAATTTAACTGCAAGGTGTCTCTATCAACAAATCTGGACTGGGCAAAGTGCAAAAAACACTTTATCGTTATGTTTTCGTATAACACACGGTATTTTTTGCTCCTTTCAATGCACCTGTGGTGTCTATAAAATTGCTGTTTTTTGATTTACGTGCAAGCGGCGTCTATGTACAAAGGTGTCGTGCGCCAAGGTCAAAAAGCACGTATTGTTATGTTTTCGTATAAATACACGGTTTTTTTTGCACCTTTAAATTCCCCTGTGGTGACTATAAAATTGCTGTTTTAAGATTTACGTGCAAGCTGGTCAATGAACAAAGCTGTAGGCGCCAAAGTCAAAAAACAGTATCTGAAATGAAATTCAGATAATTAAATGTATTGTTTGCACCTTTCAATTCACCTGGGGTTTGACTATAAAATTTGCTGTTTTCAGTTTTTACGTGCAAGCTGCGTCAATGAACAAAGCTGTAGTGCGCCAAATTTCAAAAAAACATGTTTTTTGAAATGTATTCGGATAATAAAATGTATTTTTTGCACCTTTCAATTCACCTGTGGTGACTATAAAATTGCTGTTTTCAGATTTACGTGCAAGCTGCGTAAATGAACAAAGCTGTAGTGCGCCAAAGTAAAAAAAACGTATCTGTTATGTTTTCGAAAAATACACGGTATTTTATGCACCTTTCAATTCCCTGTGGTGACTATAAATTGCTGTTTTCAGATTTAAGTGAAAGGTGGATATATGAACAAAGGTGGAAGGGGTAAAAATTTGAAAATGAACACCTATCTGAAATGTATACTGATAATAAAAGTGGAGTTTTGCCCCAACACAGAGCCCTGCAGTTACTAGAAATGATGTGTATCCTAATATAAGTTTCAGGTGCCCAATATCCAGGAAATATTTAAAATATCAAACTGTTAATAATATAGATATTGCAGTGCAATGTCTACACTGAGTCTTGGTGAACTTTATCCACTGTTCTTTATAGAGCTTGTCTGTGTTCGCCCGCGGGGCCCCCCCCCTCCCGCCCCGCTCTCCCCCTGACCCTTTTCAGCGGTAGATGCTCCTTTAAAATTCTCTACCTAACTACTAAAGTCTTCCAATCTCTAATCTAACTAAATTGTAAGGATCACAGCTAATAGTAGGGTTTCTCTGTGCAGAAATAGATTTAATTTCCTGAGCTGTTTGGCCACAGGCAGAGCGCACGTCCTACTCAGCTGAGACGCTGAGAGACACTGAGGCTGAACAGGAAACGCTGTTCTATGTAAAACGAGGTCATGTGATTTTTCCAGCCAATCGCAACCATACACATCCCAGTCATGACGTCGCACACACATCTCACCCTTCTCTATTCTGTTATCTGATTTGCTGGCCGCCAAAATTACAGGAAGCGCCGAAAATGGCGCGATCTTGATAGATGATGCACAGATTTCAGCCTTAATTATCCGTCACCCCTCTGATCTACCTCTTCATACGCACACGTTGTATGTTGTGGCTATTCTGTGGCTTTTTACTCGATTACTTCAATAAATTTGGATTTTATTTCATTCCTGCTGGTGCTCATCCACTGCTTCTTCTTGGGATAGCCTTAATTATTGCATGATCTAAAAATTTCGATCACCATAAAAACCTTGCCGATTTCAACTTTGTCGATAATAATCGCTCAACACTAGAAAACACATTTTTGCATTGCCACAGTATGAGACAGAACTTTTTTTTCTGTGTATGGAGCTATATAGCAGCTTGTTTTTTGTGGGATGAGTTGACGCTTTTATTGGTATAATTTTTTGGGGGACAAGGCTTTTTGATCACTTTTAAATCCATTTTTTGGAAAGCAGGGTGAAGAAAATACTGCAATCCTAGTATTGTTTTTTATTTTTATTTTTAACAACGCTCACCGTAAAGTATCCATGACAAGTTAGTTTTACTCTGTGGGTTGAGACGCTTACTATGATACCCAGTTTATATAGCTTTCTATGTGGAAGTCCTTTTTTTTTTTTTTAAGTGTTTTTTTTTTTTGTGTAGAACAAAATTTTTGGGAACGGAAGGGATCCACCGATTTGTGCTGCTGAGTGGCGATGAGCTGTGCACAGGGAGGAGAGCGCTCAGCTGCTGCGCTTGCGCCGTTCTTTTTGAGATTGTTTGACCACGAGGGGGGGTT
This sequence comes from Phyllomedusa bahiana, assembly GCA_025379985.1. NCBI lineage: Eukaryota > Metazoa > Chordata > Amphibia > Anura > Hylidae > Phyllomedusa > Phyllomedusa bahiana. The sequence continues at coordinate 31,553 of JAODAL010019745.1, read as the reverse complement.
GGTGATTTTGGGCGACGCCGGAAAGGGAAACATCTTGGGGGGGGTTTCCAGGGGCGGTTTCTTACTTAAGGGTTGGTAGTGGTTTCCAGGGAAACCACCGAAAAAGCGATTGGGGGAAACCCACCCCAGGGAGCGAAATCTAAGTGGGCCCCTTTAATTCCCCCAAGCCCCCCGCAAAGGGGGAGGACTTGCGGGGGGGGAAATTTCTACCAGGTCGCTTCCAGGGCGGGACTTGCTTCCCGGTGGCGGTCAAGGGTAGGGGGGTAAAAAATCGCAATTCGGGTCGTAGCCCGGGGGAAAGGCAGGAGGTCAGGGAAAGGCGGCGAGGTTTGGAACGGGACAGGGGGGCAGGATTGTGGGGGTTAAACCCCTTTTGGGGCAACGGGAAGGGAACACAGGAAGAAAGAAAAGGGCTTTCTGAACGCTTTCAAAAGAAAGGAAAGAGCACTAAAGACCCGGCAAGGCTGCCAAAAAGGGGGGACTTAAATGGGAACATTTCCCCGGGCAATGACCAATTACCGGTGCACTGTCCTCTAATTTTCACACTGCCGGCTCGCGCAGGGCCCAAAGGGAACGGGGCCGCGCGTGCCGGGGGGGAAAGAGGGGGACAGAGAAGGAGCTTGGCCGGGAAGTGACCCGGCGCTGACGGGGGAAATTGGGGGGCCCCCGGGAAACCCAGTGCGGGAGGGTGGGCGGGGGCATCCGGCCCGTACCCCCCCCCCTTTGGGGCCCCTTCTTCCCGGAGTGGAGGAATTTGGATAAATGTTTGGGGTTCGGATGTTCTCCTCGGCTCCCAAGCCCTCTCCTCGGGCCCGAAACCCCCTTCCAGTCAACAAAAAAAAATATTTTTTCCCCCTTATTTAAATCCTCATCCCCAATTTTCCCTTGCCTCAAAGACATTGGATGCACCCCCAAAAGACGGGGAGGGGACAAAATTCTGAGAAAAAAGGGGTTTAAAGGGGCCCAGGGTTTCAGTAGTGAGACAGGGGAAAGATTTTGGGAAATTTCGCATGGGGAGGGAGCCAGAGTTTGTGGGGAGCCCGGGTTGAAAACAATAAGAATTTTTTCCCCAAAAAAAGGGCCCCGGGAAAGGCGGGGCCCATTTTGTGGGAAAGGGCTTTCTTGGGCGGACATTTTTGGGCCGATGCAAAATTTGGTCACCCGGGGAGAAGACGGATGGGGGACTTCTTCTTTTACCCGATTGAGTCTTCGGGGGGCATGGGAAAGCATGGAGCAGAGATGGGGGGTTTTTGGGCCCCAATGGTCTTCATGACCTGGACCAGTGCATCCGCCGCCGGAATTTTGGTGGGGATGCCAGGGGGGAGGGGTTGGGGGGGGATTGCAGACCGTAACGTGTAGAAGGTGGGGGCCCCCCGCGGACTATAAATCTGGAGGGGAAATAAGAAAAATTCCCCCCCAGGGCAGCAAGTTGGCCCAGCCCATCTTGGGTGCAGGGGAACGAAGTGGCGTTGGGTAAACCCCCAAGCCCGGTTGACCCTCTCCACCTGGCCATTCTTTGGGGTGGTAAGCAGAAAGAATCGAGTTTTCACCTGATTTGGGAACACGAGCCCCCCAAAAATTTTGGGAAACAAACGGCCCCACGACCGAAACAATTTGCTGGGGGAGTCCTTGCAGCCGAAAGACGTGACGAAAAAAAATTTTTCTGCCAGGGAGGAGCAGACGGCAGGCCGGGAAGCGGGACAAAAGGGCCCCAAATTTTGGGAAAAACCAATTTTGTGATCCCCAAAAAATTGGTGTCGCCAGCCAAAGGAGGGAGACGGTTACAAAGCCCTTTGGCAAAATGGGTAAAAGGCAGTTAGGGATGGGCAGTGGATTTAGTAGGCCTCCCGGGCTTGTGACGAGGCATCTTTGTTGCGGGCACAGGAGTTACAAACTAACGAACCCTTGCATCCAAAAGGGAGCCCCTGGCCCCCAAAAAAACCGGGATATCAAGGGGAAAATGTCTTTGGGGGCGCCGGGATGCCCGGCCCACCAAGGAGCAATGTCCCCCATTTAAGAAACGTCTGGGGAGAGCTGGGTTACGTAAGCCCTTCCCCGGGGGGGAACCCTTCCGGGGGTAAACTGGAGCACCCGAGAAAAGACTTTCTGGGGGAATTATGTGCCCCGGAGTATTCTCTTCGCCCACCCAGTCGGAGGCACGGGAAGGGGACGTCGGTTTTTAAATTTTTTTATCTGGGGGGCCGGAAGTAGATGGGGAAGTCAACCCGGGGAAAAGAAGAGCGGACCTACCCCTGGCGGGGGTTTTAAGTCGCTGAGCCGTCTGGAATTTGGGGGTTTTTGGGGGTCCGAATAGTGCGGATGGGATGGCGAGCACCTTCCAGCAGATAACGCCTTTTCCCCCAAACCAACTTGATAGAAGTACCCCCCCGGGGTCGCCAACGTGAAAGTTCCCTGGCCAAGGAGAACGCTTGGAAAAGAAGCCACAGTCACAGTTTTGGGAGGGCCCCTTTTTTGCGTCGAACCCCCGGCCCCGGACCCCCCCCCCACAACCAGGCAGCACCTAAAGGAAGAAAGGGTTTTTTCCCGGGTTCCCGTTGGGGGGCCCCCGCGAAAGGAAAAGATGCTGTGGTAAAGGCAAAAACCTTTAAAGGCTAAAAAGAAAGCCTCTTCAGCTTCGGGGGGCTAGTGCGGGGTTAGGGTGTTTTTTTTGTAAGTGCCACTATGGGTCCCACATCGGTGCCACTAGGGGTAGAAAAGGGGGGGGAAAATAAATTGGGGCTTAAAGTTACAGAACCCCGGGAAAAGCGCGTATGGTCGAAAGGCCGACGGGGCGGGGACTGAAAACAGGGCTGACATTTCGCTGGACCCATCCTCCCTTTGGGTCAAAAAAAAAAATTTGTACCCCGGAAAGGGAAGGGCCCTGGTTTGGGGAAAGGGGCATTTTTTCCACCCTGGCATACGGGTGTTTATTTTGAAAACGCTTCAAACCTGTCTGACATGGCTATGGTGGGTCTCGGGGGCAGGAGGAACACCAATTATCGTCCAGATAGACCATATGAAGTGTAGAGGAAAATCCCCTGAAGATGTCATGCATGGGAAAACGACAGGCGGGAAATTTTTCAGTCCCAAAGGGATCCCCGGGGGACCAAAGTGGCCACCCCCCCCGGGGGTTGAAGGCCCACTTCCAAATTTATCGCTCTTGCGGATTGGACCAAATTTTTAGGCCCCCCTTAAATCCGCCCTTTGGGGAAGATTCCTTTTTCACCCCGGGCAGTCAAAAGATCCGTGATCAAAGGGAGAGGGGAAACCCGGGTTCTTCACCGTGATTTGTTCAGGCCCCGGATCGATGCAGGGGCGTAAAAGGGACCCTCCTTTTTTTACGAAGAAGAAACCCCCCCCCCGGAGAGGAAACTTCCCTTTAAAAAACCCTTTTGGGATTCTCACCCAAAAGTACTCTAACCCTGGCTTTGTCTAAGGAACGGATAAGGGGGGACCGCCCTGAGGAGGGTGGGAAACCCGGGCAGCAGATTTTAATCGGGCAATCAAAAAAAAAAAAAGGGCGATGGGGGCGGCAAGGGGCTCCGCCGGGTTCTTGAAAGCATCAGCATACTCCTGATATGGTTTGGGGGAAAGGGCCCCTAGAGTTTTAGCTGGTAAACCCCCGAAGCGGAAGGCACCCGCGAGGTGCCACCAAACAGCGAAAACCGACACTTTTGTGGCCCCCTCGCAAGATTTCTTCCGCTGCCAGGTTTAAACACCCGGGGGGTGGCGCTGCAGCCACAAAGACCCAATTTGGATGGTGAGGAAAACCGGGGTAACCCCATAGAGCGGGAAATCTCTCTTTATGAAAATGCCCCTACTTTTTAAGGGCAATGGGTTTTGAAAGGGAATGGGAAATGGATCGCTTGGGGTCTCCCCACTAAAGGGGGGAGTTGGGCAAAAGGGGGTTTTCCCGGGGAAAACCCGGGGGAAAATGGTGTTGGGGGCACCGGGCACCCCCAAAAAGTTTCCAGCCGAACCGGAGTTTCCCAAAAATGTGAGGCTTGAAAGTGGGTCCCGCTTCAGTGTGACCAGGACAGTATTTTTTAGGGGGAGAAATGCACACCCCCAAAGCGCCTCTCACACGTAGGGCCAGGTGTGGGTTTGATTCCCCCCAAAACCCCTGGACGGAGCAGGGAACCCTTGAGGGATGTTCAGGGCGCCGCAGTTAGGGGCATAGGTTTTTTCCCTTTCGCCGTCGGGTTTAAATTCCGCTTTTGGGAAGGTGGGCCTATCCCCTTGCATGGGGCCCCCTTTACGGTGGTTGGGGAAAGGGGGAGTGGAGGCCGTTTGAAACACCGGGGCAGGGAGGTAAGGGGCGGCGTGTTCAGAAATGGTTCTTTTCCCTGCGGGGGCTCCTCAAAGTCTCTATGGGAAAACGAATATTTTATCCGGTTTGCCAAGTTGGGTGAGGGCCCCTTAATTTAAGACGGAGGGGTTTTTTCGGCGAAAGGGGAACCTTAAAACTGGGGAGGGGGCCTTTTTTTGAACGTGGGGCACAATTTTGCAAAGTTCCAAGCCAATCAGATGCTAGGGGTTGGGGGAAATGCATGGCGTAGGGCTCCCCCGGAGGGGTTTCCCCTGCGTGGGTTCCCAAAAGGGGGTTTTTAGCAGACAAAGCCGGGCAGGCTCTTCGAAGGGCAACGGAATTCCTGTAAAATTCCAGATCAAATTTTGGGCCGGATCACCTCGGTCCCAGAGAGGAGGCGCCCCGGCCAAGGGGTTTTCCCGAGAGGGACTGACCCAAGGCCCCCCTTTGGGTCCCTTTTTGAAGGGAAATGACCACCAATTGTTCCAAGAAAGAGCCTGGGTGGGTTTAAACCCCTTTCGGCCTTGGGTTTCCCCGTCAAAAATTAGTCGGGCAGGCAACCGAAAATTTGGGGGCCCCTGGAGCGACTGAAAAGGGGAAAACCCCTGCAGCCGATTGCTCTGCTGAGTGGGGGATGAGCTGCTGCATCAAGGAGGGGGGAGCTGCTCGGTTGCTGCGCTTGCTGCCATCTGTTTTAGATTGCTTGACCCGCGGTTTGGGGATGTTGGGGACACTCGGGAAAAGGGAAACCCTTTGGGGGATTTCCTGGGCCGGGTTTTACTGTAACGGGCGGAGGATCCACGGACCACCGCAAGCGAGGGGGGAAAGGGCCCCCCCCCAGGGGGCGGAATTTTAAGAAAGGGCCCGGTATTACCAGAGCCGGGCCCCAAAGCGGGGTGGGGCTTGCTGCTTCGGGGGTCCCCAGGTCGCTTTCACTGGTGGGGCTTTCTTGCGGTGGCGGTCAAGGGAAAGGGGAGGTTCAAATCGGCAATTTAGGCTCGTAAGGGGGCAGGTAGGGGGGCAGGGGGGGGCTGAGGTTTGAGAACGTGGACAGGGAGGGAAGGGCGGGGGAGGGGCAAAGGGTTCGTGGGCGGTAAACGGAGCAAAGGGTTTTGGTACACAGGAACAAAAAAGGGCTTTCTGGAACGCTTTCACAGTGGCTTTGAGCACTAAAGATCTGGCAAGGCTGCCGGGAAAAGAGGCCGGACTTAAATAGGAACAGTGCCCGGAAATGCCCAAATTTCCCGGGTGCATTTCCCCCCTTTAAATCTCACACTGCCGGCGGCGGGGCCCCTAGGAGCGGGACAGGCTGACAAGCAGAGCTGGCGGTAAGTGACCCCCCGGCGATGAGGGGGGAAATAGGGCCCCGGGACCCGACGTGCAGGAGGGGGGGTTGCCGCTGGGCTCGGGGCACGATCGCCTCAACCCGGGCGGGGGTCGCAGGGGCATCCGGACAAATATTTATTCTCGCTATCTTCTAATACCCATAATTTTTTTATTTTTCCATATAAAAGCGTGAAAGGGGTTTTTTTTGCGGAAGGGTTGAGTTTTAATTGGCACTTTTGGGTTTTAAATAGCTTTTGATCACTTTTTTATTCCTTTTTAGTGCTGAAAAAACCCAAAAATTCTGTGACTGTTTTTTTTTTTTTTACAACACTAACCGTATGGGTTAAATATCGTGACAGATTTATAGAGAGGGTCGTTACGCATGCTGCGATGCCAAATACGGGTACATTTTTATTTTGATCTTTTTTGGGGGCGTTTTGTCGTTTGAAAAGGGGGAAAAGGGCGGTGTACTATTTTATTTTATTTTTTTTGTTTGTATTTTACTTTTTAAAACTTTTTTTTTTTTTTTTTTTTACACTTTTTTAACTTTTCCCCCAGAGGGGAATTCATGAACGAATGTAAATTTCATCAAAAGGAGACCTGCACACACATTACTGCGTTACTGGTCATCATGGTGACCATCAAACCCATGCCCCAATGCATTATGGGCATGGTACATACCCGACAACCCGGGGTGCTTTTATTCAGCGTCCGGCTGTCGGAAAGTGGATCAATAGGCCATCTGCGCTGCTCACTGCTACAATCGAGGCAGCGGGGCTCCTCCTCGGCCCCGCGCTTGTGTATACCCTGAAAATTCGACATCGAAGGTTAATCACCCGCGGCCGGAGCACTCCGGCGCGGGGGAGCTGCATGATGCCATGGTTTATTAAACCGCTGGTTCCACCGCGATCTTGCGTGTTTTGCTTGTGAGCTTGCAAGATCGCCATGACGTACCCATACGTCGAATTGCGGGAACCCCTACCCGACCTTGACGTATGGGGACATCAAATGTCGATTAGGGGTTAAAGCACTCTAGTGTAGCTTAGACTGTATGTTTAGGATCATTGTCCTATGGGAAGGTGAACCTACACCCCAGTTTCAAATCTTTTGCAGCCATCTTTCCATGAACTGACCCAGTCTCTGCTGAAGTAAAGTCTTCCCTCAGCATGCTTCTAGGTGGGGGTGGTGTGTTCAGGATGATGAGCAGTTTTGACTTTCTTACACAGGTAGGGGGACATGTATGAAAACTGTCTAGGTCTAGGACATTTTTTGTTGGCCAGAGAAAACAATCATAGTTCCCCTTTAATTTAATATATTGTTATTAAAAAAAAAAAAAAAACTGATTGGTTGCTATGGGCAACAAAGAAAGTCTTAGACCTAGACAGTTTTCATACATGTCCCCTGTAGTGTTTATTATTTAGACCAAAAATGTAATCTTGGTCTCATCTGACCAGAGCTCCTTCTTCCACATGCTTGTGATATTCCTTACATAGCTTTTTGCAAACTACAAATGAGATTTCTTATGGCTTGCTTTAAAAAAAAATATTTTCTTCTTACCACTCTTTCATAAAGGCCAGATTTGTGGAGTACACAACTAATAGTTGTAATTCCTTCAGTGAGACCCTGTCAGTTTAGTTGGACAGTCATATTTGTTAGGTTAGCAGTTGTGCCATACTCCTTCCATTTACGAATAATGGATTGAACATTGTTGTGTGAGATGAAACATTGAACATGTGCATTCTAAAGATAAGAGATGGCCTCATCTAGTTCATTAAAAAAAATTCAATGCTCACCCTGAAATCTTGACCAGAAGCAAAATATCCCTATCTTTTTCTGAGTAGTGGAATTTTAATATATATTTATATATATTAATATATATTATATTATATATAATTAATATATATATAAAATATATATAATTATATAAAAATTTATAAAAAATATAACATATAAAAAATATATTATACAATATATATAATATATAAAACTTTTTATAATATATATATTACTATATATATATATCATAATCATATATAATATATATAAAATATATTTAATATATATATATATATTATAAAATATATATTACAAGTATATATTATATATATTATATATATATTATTATATATTATATATATACTATTATATACATAATATATATATATATTATATATATATTATTATTATATATATTTATATATAAAAATAATTTATTTATTTATAATTTATTTTATTTTTTTTTCTTTTTTATTTACTTTGCCATCTTGCTATGTAAAAGTTTTAGGGAGAGGACAATATAGTGCAGAATTATTAATAGTTTATTTTTTTCAATTCGCAAAATTCAAGTAAGTAGACATAATAGAAAGCAAAATCAAATCAGTATTTGGTGTGACCGACTTTTGCCTTTAAATCAAAAAGTGATGATATGGCCCCCATAGAGCCTTCACCTTGGCAAACTTGAGTCTGTCTGGGATTTATTTCTTTATTTTAACCAATAGCTTAAAGTAATAACAGTCTGTCCGAAATGATGGTTAACAAATTACAATTACAGTAGTCTCAGAAAAAGAAAGACTGATTACTTTTTAATAGTCTTTTAAATTGAGGGACTAGAATCATGTAATAGACTCTTTATAAAATGAAAGGCCAGCTACTTTAAAAATACAATAGTTCAATCAATTTATTATATAAAAATTTCTTCTACAATTAAGGGTAATTTATATGGAAGCTGTTTCTCAAAAAGACTAAATAAGTTGTCATAAAACAATCTTTTCAATTTAACTTACAAAATTTACAACAATTCTGCTATTTCTATGGTGCTTTGAAAAACAGTAATCCATTAAAAGTAAGCATGTCACTATAACTTCAAGAAATTAAATTAGTTAGTGGATATCTTTGTCTTCTCTTGCTGTTTGCCATAGACGGGCTAGCCTTCAATGCTTACATGCATCATTGAGTCTTGGTCATCCATGAACTTTTCACTGGTTCACAGGATATATTTTTTTATTTTTAAAAACTTTCCTCAAGACTAGCCATTTTGGAGCTCTGACTCAGTCATCTATCAATCACATTGTAATGAAGGAACTAGGGATGGAAGGTGAATCCTCTACTCACTGAGTGACCTATGCTGGGGAGTGGAGTCTAAGGGTTCTCTTGTCTTCGTGGGAGCCCGCCTCAAAGCAGGACGGACTTTGCCTAAGGGAATCTCCCAGGTCGCTACCCCCGACACTGGTCCTAGCGGTGACATCCGAAGCAGGAGGCATAGACACAGAGCCAGCCAGAACGTGGAACACAGACAGCAGCGAAAATAGTGTTCACTAGAGAGCGCACAACAGGACGTCACTAGAGAATGGACACCAACAACTGGGCGCAGATGGTAGGAAGAGGAATCCCTGCATAAACGCCATAGGTGGAGAGAGAATACCTGCAGTGCACTGGCCCTTTAAATCGAGGAGATCAGCTTGTGCACACCCTTAGTGGCCGGCAGGGAAACAGTGTCCAGATGCAGGAGGAGAAAGAGCAGCCCAGCGATCACGGAGGAAGCAGGACAGGACCAGATGAGTATACGTGCAGTGGAGCGATCACCAGGAGCAGGTGCGCCTATGGCCAGAGGTCCGGACCATGGCACGAGGCGTGTCAGGAACTGGGTGGCAAGCACAACTGTGGTCCATGCATCAGACCACAGCACGCAGCTCTACACACAATTTGCTCTGAGTTTGATCATTAAACTTTTTTTCTTCTTCCAACCATCAGTTTAAGAACTGACTATTCAATTGCTCCTCATCGCAACATCGTTTTTTACAGCCTCTTCTTCTACCTTCTTCCACTGAGGCCTCTTTACTCTGTCTTCTTCTCATTCCACCATTGGATGCAGCTCCCACCCTGTGTCTTGCCTCCGTAGATGAGCAGAGGGTGAGAATTATGACATCATGGTATACAGCTTGAGTAGACCCTTTCCAAACCTGTTGTTTTAAAAAAAGAGAAAGAAGTGTGTAGAGATGGGCGAATTGATTCTAACGAAGTGGACTTTATTTAGATTTCAGGAAAACTTCGGTTCTGAACGAAGTCGAAGTTTGGGGTACTTCGGGTGAACGAAGTGTGCTTTTCATTGATAATATGGCTGCGAGCACATGGCATTACATGGGGCAAAGAACTCTGGGAGGAAGAAGGCATAGCTCCTGCATGACATGTGCAAAAAGATGAAGCCAATCAGAGACCGGCGGGATTCGTGACGTCACCGCCACTATATAAGTCCCCCAGGGAGCTCACAAATTTCCCCTCACTGTATGACTAGGGAAGGTGCTGCTGCGGCTGATAGCTCTTACTGAAGAACTGATTTTTTTACAGCCCATTTTTGTGGGGTGTCTCAGCTTGTCTCAGAGACTGTTCTCTTAATGTTCTATTTCTGAATTTTTGGGTATTGGATCTGAAATCCAGTGTGCGCCACTGCAGCTGAAAATACATTTAAATCCTATCTGCTCACAGCACATTGAATATCCAAGGGGGATTTTAAACCAGTTCTGTTGTATTCATTTTAAAGAAACAGCGTTTTTGCAATACAAATACCACTTCATTTTTGGCTTTCTCAAATTTTTTGGCCAATTTACATCCCGGGGTTAATTAAGCGTTGTTTTTCAGCTGTGGTGACTCCAAGGAAACGTTAAATTTTCAACCGCCAAAATATATACATTTTTCCTGTAAACCTAATTTTACAAGCAAAGGTTAATTACAATTTTATCTCTTGTTGTGTAGCGTAAAAAAAAACGGCATTGTAAAACGCTACAAAGGGAGTAGTTTGGGGTGGCTCAATTGTTTGGCGCAATTTACATCCAAGGGTTAAGTATTTTTCTGCAGTATTTTTTGCAGTTGTCACTTTAGTAAAAGAAACTTCTTTTTCACCGCCACAGAAGAAATTTTGTAGCATAATTCATATCCGAAGGTTAATTAAGCCTTTACATTCAGTTAAATACACAGAGTTTTTAAGCGGCACATACAAGTAAATTTTTCCTGGCCATTTGTGGAGCGCAATTTATATCCAAGGGTTACCCGAGCTTGTTATTTGGGGTTCATTTTTGGGGTCAAATACAGGGTGTATATCTATCATATACAGATATCTTCACAAACAGTGTCTGTACATTTTAGAAAAAAACAGTTTGTCAGACAGAGAGGTGGCAGGCTCTCACCTGCGAGGGCAGGGCACAAAACATTCCGGGAAAGGGCCCGGGTTTCGGAGCACAAAAGGGGGGTGCGCGGGGTATTTGGTGGGCCCAAAAAAACTGCCGTGTATCTAGCGGCCTGTGTTTGTTCAGAAACCCCAAAGGGGGTTCTTTTTGGTTGATAGGTCATCCCCCCCCCGATGCACTGAAAACCCCCAGCCAAGAGTGGGTTTTGGGAACGTCGAAAAAACCCTTGTAGGCAGGGCCCGGGGCGGGGTCAGGCCCTCCCCTGTCCTCAACCCCCTCTGTCCCATCCTGTTCCCTCAGCCAGAGATCTATATTGGTCTGGGCTCAGCCCCACTATATAGTGAGGAAAAAATAGGGGGGGCATCAGCAGTACTTGGCGGAAGAAAGGGGGCCCCATATCCCCGGGGATTTTTTTTGAGAGTGGCATGGGAGGTCATGTTGTGAGGACAGCAGTGACGATGAAACACAAATAGATGATAAATGAAAGCCGCCGCACTTGGGCCGGTGAGGCAAAGGGTTTTCATGTCAGGAGAAGATGGCGTCAGCGGGGCAGCAGCAAGTGGGTCGGTGGCCGTGGTCGCGGATAGCACAGTTTGAGGTCGGGGGCAAAACGGCCACGGGGGGAAAAAAACCCCAGGTCCAAGAAAGAGGGCCAGGGCTCATAGGCACACAGCAGTATATCAGTGCGGAACTTGCGGGGAATCTACCGGCGGTGTGGCGTTCTTTCTAAGGGCACCGGAGGAGCCGAATATGGGTAATGTAGAATCTGTAAGCGAAAATGAAGCGGGCCAGGGAGTAACGTTGTCACCCCGGCCCTGCGTCAAACCCCCCACAACGTCACCCTCCGGTAGCCTGGGAGAAACGGGCTTTGATGTGGTGGTCCCCTCCTGCGCCGCCCCAGCACGCCCTTTTCACCATGCCTTGCAGCCCGTCAAGGCTCCACCAACTCTGCAGAAGGGAGTGTTTCTCTTTGACTCTCTCCCGGTCCCGGTGCTCCTGCTCCCCGTACTCATAGCGCCTTCATCGTTTAGCGAGGCGTTGCAAAGAGACACCGTATGGCCAACCATCCTAAGGGGCAGAAGCTGACCGTGCCCTGCCAGTTGTTTTACTCAGTCCCCCCCCTTTCCAAATGGGGGAATCCATCATTCAGGGAAAACAAAGGTTGTGCCCCCCGAGATGGAGAGTTCCCCAAACCGAATTTCTTTTCCAAAAAAAGGGAGTACCGCACTTCATAATTTGTAGAACAAAAAGGGGGGGGCCGTTTGACTTTCGGTTTGTTCAAGGTGCACGGGAGCACGGGTGTCTGAGTTGTAAATTTTGGTCAGGGCCAGTACATGTCCTTTACAGCACACTGGTTAATGTGCTTCCTGCCCCGGCACCCAACAATTGGACAGGAACGCCCCTTTTTCCTCCCCCGTTTTCAATCGGCTCCTGGCCAATTTCGCCTCCTCCTCTTCCCCCCACCACCACCAACTCGCCTCCCATAAGCCCCATACCACAGTGTAGGGGACGCGGGGTCACGCATTCTAACCCCGGGTTGCCTAGTCGAATAAAGTCACAAGGGGGGGAACTGCCCGCTCATGCTGAAGAAAATCGATGTTGGCTTTCTCCGCCCCAAAACTGCAAATCAAAACCCATGGTGACGGACAATGAAGGAACATGGTGTCCGAGAAAAAACCGAGGAGGGATGGTCCTGCGCCCTGAAATCGCGAAAGTTTTAAAAATTTTGGTTGTAAAAAGGTTCCTGAAGTTTTCCCACCGTTTTCTTCAGAAGATTTTGACAATGGCCGGGAAAACTGTGCATGCATTTCCCTCCATTCCTACAAACCCGGGACACCCTCCTCGGGTTGCGGGCAGAAGGGCCCTCCCCCAACTCACTCTGATATGTGATTTTTCCCACCCGTTGGAATTCCAGCCTGCACTTTTTGGAAACCAAACTGTATGAACAGAAAAAAGGCCATTAACGTTTTTTTGAGGGTTTCCAGGGGAAGGAGAAACCCCCCTTGTAATTTTGATTTTCAGCCAGTGGCAGCTCTTCGTAAACCCCCTTTGCCGTTTGTTGAGGCCTTTTAAAGGAGGCAAAAAATTTGTCATCCCAAAAATACGTCTTTCCACGGGCTTTTTTGTCCTGGAACAGATGCTGAAAATTTCGTCTGGGCAGGGCACTGGAACGTGGAAATACATGTCGGGGGCCCCACATGAGTCCGGGGGGACTGGAAATGGAGGAGGAGGGGGAAAGGACTTTGGAGCAAAAAGCATTGTCGGGAAAAATGAGTGGTTTTTCCTCCCCAGGTACAAGAGGGAGGACGGGAGAAAGTGGGAGGGGTTAGATGGAGATAAGGAAGACGAGGAAAGACCCCCGCAAGCACCGGGGCATTTTTAACAGTGGAGATGGAGGCGGGGGACCCCCCTGGGAGTCACTTGGGGCGGGAGGCTCACTAAAATGCTGATTTCCCTGGCAAATGACACCCTAAAAGTCAACCACCCGGCAAGAGGGGGGACTTCTGGCTCTCCCCCCGTATTGGGACCCTCGCTACCGGTCCTAAATGGGACCCTTTTTTTCCCCCAGTGCTGAATGGAGGCCCAAACTCAAAAAACAGGGGGGAAACCCTTCTTTTTCATTTGGGCCAAAGCCGATGGGTGGCATCGTCCTCCTTGACGGGTCTGACCGGGGGGTTCTTCACACCTCACGGTACTACTGCCCCCCGGTTTGCTGGGGGAAAATTGGGGGGGTAGGAGAAAGTACCCATCTATCAAAAGGGCAACCTAACCCTGGGTCACTTTTTGGGGCAGCTTCCTTCACCCCCTAGTAGGGAGGGCGACCCCAGAGCAGCAAGCAACAGGACCTTTAGCAGACCCTGAAAACCCAAAAGGGGGTGGCCTACTTGGGGCGCACCGCCACCCCCCGTTAGAAGATCCGCTGGACTACTGGGCAGCCAAACTTGGGTTGTAAACCCCAACTTGCCGAGTTTGCAGTGGGGAAAAATTTTCCTGCCCGGCCCGTAGTGTTCAACGGGTGTTTTATTGCGGCGGGGTCCATCGTTACCCCCAAAAAGAAACCCCCCCTTGTCCACGGAAATGTGGAACGATTTACCTTTGTAAAGATTAAATAGGCGTTTTAGGCCTTAGGCGTCAATTACCAGCCATGCCCCCCCTTTCCCCCCAAAACTTTGAGAAAATGGTTTTGGGTTTTAAATCCCTTTGCCTCACCCAAATTTTCTGATGCTGCCACCCCCCCTTTATGCCACAAAACTGCGGGACAGTTTTTAATTTGTGCCTACCACCTCTTTCCCCGGGGCTTTTTTATTGCCACCCACCCCCAAACATTCTGTCATTGTGCCACTCTTTGACCTCAATGCTTTGTTTTGCCGTCACCTCCACTGTCGGGAAAAATTTGAAAATTTCTGGGGCCCTTATTTATTTTTTTCCCCTCCAGAATTTGTCATTGTCCACTGTTTTACCTAAAGCGGGCGGGCTGTGGCTGCCCCCTTGCCCTCCAAAACTCGGGTCATTGTCCCCCGGGGTTCTAAAACCCTTAATGCTGCTGGGGCCAAAACCCTTTCCCACCCCTTTGTCTTTGGGTTGCCACTTTTTTGGCCTACTCCTGTTACTGCCCCCTTCCAAAATTTTAAATTGGTGCCACTCATACCTCTTGTTTGCTGTTTACCGGGGCCTCCATTTGTCTGTCAATGTGCCAAACTCTGTGGCCAAATACTTTTTTCCCACCTCCAGAATTTGCCCTTTTGGGTGCCACTGTCTAAACCTCTTGCTCCCTGCTGGGGGCGCTGCCGTGACCCCCAACACTTTTTTCATTGTGCCCCCCCCTTGTCTGACCCCATGTTTGCTGCTCCCTTAACCCCCAAATCCTGTCATTTTTGCCTTTTTTGTGGCCAAACTCCTGTTACTGCCAACCTCCGAATTTCATTGTGCCACTGTCTGACCTCATGCGCTGCTGTGGCTGCTGCCGTGCCCCCCCACACTCTGTCATGGGCCACGCCCTAAACCCTCATGCGCTGCTGGGGGGGCTGTTTCCCCCTTGCCCCTCCACACTGTTTTTCACTTTTGCACTCTGTGGCCTACCCCTTTTTTTGCCACCTCCGATTGTCATTGTGCCACTGTCTGCCCTTCATGCTTTGCTGTGGCTGTTTGCCGTCCCCTCCACCTTTTTTTCATTGTCCCACTCGGGGTCTACTCCTTTTTTTGCCACCTCCGGAATGTCATTTTTTGCCACGCCCTGACCTCTTTCGCTGTGGCTGCTGTCGTCCCCTTTCCACACTCTGTCATGATTTTTGCCACCTGACCCCTTTCAGCTTGTTTTTTTCCCAGTTTTTTGCTCCATGATTTTTATCAGGCAAAAATTCCCCTTCATTTTTTTTTGGTCAGTTTTGCCCTCTTAAGTGCCCGGGGAAAAATTTTATAGTGAAGCATTCAAAGAGCGGCGGCGTCTTTTGGGCTTTGTCATACAAAAACCCACAATATTGAATGAAGCCCAAACCCCCAAGCTCCCTCTGAAAATTTTAAAGCATGGCCCCAACGTTCTACAGCCCCCCGCAGGCTTGTGCAGCCGGGAAAAATACTATTTTTTAACGAGATTGCCCCAAAAAAATTTTGGACGAAAAAATTTTGCGGGAAATTTGGGGGCGTTTTTCACCGAATCGAATTTTTGAGAACTTCGCCCATCTCTAATTATCACTCACCTTCCCTGTTCCTGCTCCCTCCCCAGTTCTCATTCCGTGTAAGCAGTGGGAGAGAGTGGATGTCACAGCTCTGCAGACCACTTACAATGGTCAATTTTCATGTCTGGAGAGCTGTGATAGTCACCTCACTCCCAGGCTCCACAAGCTCCTAGTAACCAGAACTGCATTGGTGTAAATAGTTATACATACAGTCTGAAATGATTAAATACATGTGAGAAAGGCAAACTGCTCTACTTCCTACCTGAAAAAAGAGGGAGGAGGAGAGTGTTTAAATGTGTGTTATGTGAGTGGGGGGATCAGAGTGTATAATGGTATGTTATATGGGTGGATGAAACAGAGTGTATAAGTGTGTGTTATATGGGTGTGGGGAGCAGACTGTATAATAACGTTTTGTATGCCGCTATTTTATCCTCATGAAGTGTCTTTGCGGACATGCAAAACGCATACATTTTAGTTGATTTTTAAATTTGGTGCTAATAAATTGACACATTTTCTGATACATGTCCAGTGGCACTTATATTAATGCACCAAGTTCTTATAGCACCTCATATACTTCCAGATATTTTATTTTTTTTAATTAAGGGTTTAGACTCATCCTTCTGCCTTTTTTTTTTTATAAAAAAATTACATGTTATATCAATGACATGAAATATTCACAATAAAGCTTTTTGTTATATGTAAATAATATATTACATTATATTATCAAGTAAAAGGGAATGTGAGTTACATTAATATACTTGAGCATAAGAATGTGAATATAAGAATGTAATCAGATATATTAAGGAATAAGATTTCCACTATAATAGAAAGACAAATGTGCTAATTGATGTTAAACATAAATTGTCATACTGATACAAATGATAAATGTGCATAAAGTGATTATAAAAATATTCTAAAAGATAATAGATTCATTTGGAGCAAAATGTAAAAATGAGAAAATAAAATTAGTTGCTCATTAGTTGCTAAATAGAAATTAATTATATTGCATTCTGAATCTGAAATTTTGAGAGAACTAGCCAGACTCCACCCTTGGTGACCTAGAACATTGATCAGACAAATGTAAGAATCTTTGGTGGTCTAGGGCAATGAAGGGGCTTCACGTAAGGATCTTTGGTAAAGGGCAGTCATTCTGATGTTGAGTAGAATGCGTAGGAGAATCTGAAGGTATAAACCTCGGTAAAGGAGAATGCAGAAGGAAAAGAGATAATTACCTGGTATGTCCAGTGCAGAGAAAAAAATGTCTATCAGTTCTCACTCCTTCATGTTCTGGGTTCTAGAATAATGCAGACCACCATGCGTAAGACTAATAGGGAAAAAGGTGTCAGACTGTTAAAGCTCTATTTTTTAGGTGTAGTTTTGGATTGAAAATAAATTCTTATCTGGTGAGTCCAAACTGGACTCTTGAAAAAAAATATTTTTTCTTTTGTTTTTTTGTTCTGTTCTACTGCACACCTCGCCATGTGGAGTGCAGGAAGCTGTGGCCTCAAGTTCCACAGTCTCACTGCCCTTACCATAAAGAATTAATTTCTCTGTTTATGTAGAAACTTTCTTTTCTCAAGATGTAGAGGATGCCCCTTTGTTTTAAATACAATCCTGGGTAAAAGTAGATGAGAGAGAACTCTGTATTTTTCCATTTTATATTAACCCCTTTTCACCAAGGACGTATGCATTGCCAGGGTTTTTTGGGGGTTAACGCACCCAAAAATTGCATACGTCCTGAGGATCGCCAAACTCTTTTAAAAAAATTGCGCGATCCTGCGGTTTTTAAACTTATTGAAGTACTCTCGAGCGTCGGGGCCCCACCCAAAATCACCCGGAGAAGGGGGGGGGGGTTAACCCCTTAATTATCGCTACCAACGGGTAGACGGGGAGACGCAGGAGGAGCGATCTCCTCCTCGCTCTGTTTGGGTACAGCACGCACGACTGTCATCCGTGCGTTGCTATGAGCTGACAACCACGGGGCATGAATGATTTCTGGGTGTCTTGACACACGATGCCCGGGCCCTGCCCTGTGGGCATGGCCCGCATCGTTATGACATTGCCATAGGAACCAGTACACACACAAGCCTGTATATTGATGCCTATTGATGAGAAATCTAAGATCACTCATTCAATCCACTATGTGAAAAGTAAAAAAAAGTGGAAAATTTAAATTAAACACAAACACGAAAATAAAATAAACACATATCCCATTAAAAAACACCCAAACACCCCAAAAGATCAAAATAAAAAAGTACCCATATTTGGTATTTCCACGTGCGTAACAACCTGCCCTATAAATCTGTCATGTTAATTTACCCGTACAGTGAACGCCATAAAAAAAAAAAAATCACAGAATTAAGATTTTTGTTCATCCAACAGCACATAAAATGGAAAAAAAAAGCGATCAAAAACTCCAATAAACGCCATTGTTGTACCAATTCAAATGTCAGTTCATCGCGCAAAAAAAAAGTCCTTACACAGCTCTGTATACGGAAATATAAAAAAGTTATGACTCTCAGAAGATAGCGATGCATATTCTTTTGCACACTAAAACCACTTTTTTGTTTTTTTAAAGTGCTTCAACATAAAAAAAAAAACTATATGAATTGCTTATCACCGTAATCATATCGACCCACAGAGTAAAGCTAACTTATCAAGAATACTACATGGTGAGTGCTGTTAAAAATTAAAAAACATTACTAGGATTGAGGTATTTTCTTCACTCTGCCTTCCAAAAAATGGATTTAAAACTGATCAAAAAGTCTTGTCCCCAAAAAAATTATGTCAATAGAAACATGAACTCATCCCGCAAAAAACAAGCCTGTACTCAGCTCCGTACACAGAAAAATAAAAAAGTTATGGCTTTCAGACTATGGCGATGCAAAAAGTTGTTTTCCTGTTTGAATAAAAGTGTTTTTATTGTGTAAAAGCAGTAAAAAATAAAAAATATATACAAATTTGGGTAGCTGTAAAAAATAAAAATAAAAAACACTACCAGGATTGCTGTATTTTGTTTAAAACGCCTCACAAAAACCTTAATAAAAAGTGAACAAAGCGTCATATGCACCCCATAATGGTACCAATAAAAGTATAAATTCACCACACAAAAACAAGGCCCTACACAGCTCTGCACACAGAAAAATAAAAAAAGTTATGGCTGTCAAAATAGGACAACATAAAAATGCATTTTTTTTTCTATATCATTGTGATTGTACCGACCTCCATAGTAAAGTTATCCTGTCATTTACACTGCAAGGTGAACGCTGTAAAATTGAAACCCAAAAAACAATAACAGAACTGCATTTTTTTTCACCATTTTCATGGCCCGATGCTAAAAAATACTATGGAACATCTGTGCGCCCAAAATGCACAATACAGTCCTATATGAGATCCATGAGGGATGTTGAATCTAAAATGAGGCGACTTCTGGAAGGTTTCATCTGTTCTAGTTGTTTGGGGGTTTTGCAAATGTGACATTACCCCACCAAAATCTGCGCTCCAAAAGCCAAATAGTGCTCCCTCCCTTATACGCCCTACAATGAGCCCAAAAAGCAGTTTACACCCACATGTAGGGTATTGCCGAACTTGGAAGAAATCGTGTAACAAATTTTTAGATGCTTAATTTTTCCAGGATTCCTTGTAAATATGGAACATTTTAAGCTAAAATTGCAGATTGCTGGAAAAAAAAAATTCACAGCCTAATGCTAAAAATTATTTGTACATCACCTGTGGGGTCGATATACTCACTGCACCCCTGGATATATTCCTTAAGGGGTTAAGTTTCCAATATGGGGTCTTTTTAGCGGTTTTTATTAAAGGAGTTGTCTCAATAAATTGATTCATCTTAACTCAGTCCTGTTTTCTCAATTTTAATTTTAATTCAGGGGTGTGTTTACTGGCTTCCACTAGGCTGCAGTAGAAGCCAGGTCTGTAGCTATAGCAACCAGTGCTGGCAGCCTATCAGGAGAGATCAAATAGGTCTGTAACTATAGCGACCTGAGGAGCTGATGCAGACCAAACAAGAGGGGATATCTAGGAATGGGTAGGACATTGTTAATGGACACATATTGCAAAGTGACTTGTTTTTGCAAGATCTGTAACATAAAAAGCAACCCTTGTTGTGAGACAACCCCTTTAAATTTTAGCACCTTAGGGTGTCCTCAAACCTGAAATGGCACCTAAATAAAATCGTATTGAAAATGAGACCCCAGAGTCCGGTAGGTGGTCCTTCATAGTGCACTAGGGCCACATTTGGGATATCTCTAAAAACGGCAGATCTGGGGGAATTGATATTAAGTTGCAATTACTTGGTCACATTTACCGCATTGCAGTGAGTAATAGATAAAAATTGAAAATCTGCAAAAAAAGTGAAATTTTGAAATGTCACCTCCACTTCGCTTTAATATCTGTAAAATACCTAAAGGGTTAACTAACTTCCTTAACACTGTTGTAAATACATTAAGGGGTCTAGTTTCTTGTATGGAGGGATTTATGGGGTATCTAACATGCAGGCCCCTCAAATCATTTAAAAAATGATGCCAACTGTCACGTACACGCTCACCAGCACATGACTGGGGGGCCACTGTAATGGAGCGGATTAATTTCCACTTGCGCTCACCTCTCACTCAGGTAGTGAATCAAGCATAAATCACACCCCAAGACAGTTCCAGCACCACAAAATTATCCGCTGCCACCACCTTCCTTCAGTACTCAAAAAGGAAATCAGATGGAAGGACTCTGATTCCAAAAAGATACTTAAAAAAAACATTCTTCAAGATAATGGATTCGTACAGCGACAAAAACTAACGTATTAACTTTTAATCTTAATACGAAACAGAGTACAATGCTTACATAGTAAAAATACAATAACAATGACTATGACATACATATCAAACAGTTATAAAATAAAAGGGATAAACTTAGAAAGCCCTGTAAGGGCTTAACTTTCAGATCCCGGGGTAAGGATGAAGATGGAACACAGCTCAATCCAGGATTGACCCCAAACTATGTACAAAGAGCTGACCCTTGGACAATGGGTCTTATACCCTACTCAGCCATCTCAGGTCTTCACCACCTCCTTCATAACTATGCTTCATTTCACTGGCTGGAAGATCTAATGCGGTGGGTGGACACTTGGGGCGACATGTATGAACGGGCTTTTTGCCCGTTTTCTGGCGTATCCTGCGCCTCCCGGCCCGAATCCCCCTGTCGGACGCAGGGATGCAGTGTTAGGCGCAGCGTTCGCCACTTTAAGCTGCACCCCGCATGAAGGGGCGGGCAATGGGCACGGTGTGGGCGCGGTGTAGGCGTTCCGGGGCGGGACACGGCGCGCTCGAAAACTCCGAGGCATGTACGATCGCGGCTCGCCAAAGCACGGCGCAATGCAGCGCTCGGCAGCTCCGACAGTCAGACCTAGTTTATTATGGTCTAAATGCTCCGGCGGAGGCGAAGTGAAGCAAGATCGGTACATGCGAGGAAACATACAGAAGATCGCGACAGAAATCTCGGCGCTCCGCTCCGTGCAGCATGGTGTATGATTCCGAAAAAATCGCCTTTATAAAGGCGGAAAACATTATCAGAAAAGAGCTCAACCTCAAAAATAAAAATAATTAAAAAAAAATCACTTTCCAAAAATCTAGAACAGCGCAATATCAAGAATTCGGATATTGGAAATTGCCGGGAAATACAGTAATTCAAATTCTGAAAGCTATTCTCATTGGTCGGCAGAAACCGGCCAATCAGAATAGGAGCGACAGTGAACCATTAAAATCTATGGAGAACGATTGACCAATCAGAATCAACGGTGGGACAGTTCAAAATACAGTAAAAATGCAGAAAAGAGCTGATTGGTTGAGCTAGCGGGGGCTTGGCTATCTCAGCCAAACAGAATAGGAGCGAAAGGGACCCATTATAGCCTATGGAGAATTTTGAACCAATCAAAATCCAAGGCGGGACAGTTCAAAATACAGTAAAAATGCTGAAAAGAGCTGATTTGTTGAGCTAGCAGGGGCTTGGCTATCCCAGCCAAACAGAGCGTGAGCTACTTCTCCCATTGTAGTCTATGGAGAGATCGGCGCACTGAAATCTCGCCGCTCAGCGCCGTGCGGCATGAAGTATTAATAAAAAAATCATTTTTATTAAGTGTAAAACATTATCAGATAAAGAGATGAAACCTTCTCTAAAAATAAATCAGTTAAATCCCTAACAACGCGTTTGTCGCCAAGACCGGCGCTTCTTAGGGAATTGCAAAAGAGAGACTTGCCGGGAAATACAGTAATTCAAATTGTTTAAGCTCTTCTGATTGGTCGGCATAAACCAGCCAATCAGAATAGGAGCGATAGTGGCCCATTATATCCTATGGAGGAGAATTGACTAATCAGAATAGGAGCGACAGGGACCCATTATAACCTATGGAGAAAAATTGACCAATCATATTCAAAGGCGGGACAGTTCAAAACACAGTAAAAAGGCAGAAATGAGCTGATTGGTTGAAAGCGGCGGGGCTCGTCCAGCTTAGCCAATCAGAGCGCGAGCTACTTTCTCATAGAGCTCTATGGGGAAAAGAATTCAGAGCGAGCTCTGTGATAGGCTAAGTTAAAAGAGGTGCGGTTATTGGACCAATGGGAGAGCGAGCGACGCTCCTATGGGTTTTCTAATGCAATCTGAAATAAAATTGTACATGGCCGAAATCAAATTATAAGACTACAGAAGTTGTCCCGATGTGTATATAAAATGAATAATAATATGGGGGTAACGAAAAAAAAATATTAATTCAATAAAATCATGTTTATTTCTTTATTTTCGTTATCCAAGGATCAATAGTATGGGTGCAACGAAAATAAAGAAATAAACATGATTTTATTGATTTAATATTTTTTTTTCATTACCCCCATATTATTAACAGAATTATAGAATTAACACTCACCTACTTTTTGACCAGCACCCTATCACAGTTTGCTAACTGTGCGTGCCACCCCACCCGACAATAATAATTATTCAGGGTTAAGGAATGAGCGGATGCGAGAGATGTTTTTCAGGTGGAGGCGGCAGGTTGAGGTGAGGGTTTGGATGTGGGGTTTGAAGGACAAGGCAGATTCGAGTGTTATCTCAAGGCAGCGGACTTGCGGCACCGGTGATAGTGTAGAGCCATTGACTATGATAGAGACATCAGGTGGAGGGATGGAGTGGGACGGTGGAAGGATAATGAATTCAGTTTTCTCTACATTAAGTTTTAGAAGATGGGAGGAGAAGAAGGAGGATATGGATGATAGGCAGTTTGGGATCCGGGAGAGTAGAGAGGTAATATCAGGACCGGAGATGTAAGATTGGGTGTCATCAGCATACAGGTGGTACTGGAAAGCCATGTGATGCTATGAGCTGACCCAGACCAAGAGTGTAGATAGAGAAGAGTAGTGGGCCCAGGACTGACCCCTGGGGGACACCAACAGAGAGAGGGCAATGGGAGGAGGTGGTGCAAGAGTGAGAGACACAATATCCGATCAGTGAGGTATGAGGAGATCCAAAAAAGGGCTGAGTCCGGGATGCTGAGGGAGGAGAGGATTTTTATGAGGAGTGAGTGGTCGACAGTGTCAAAGGCAGAGGACAGGTCTAAGAGGAGAAGGATAGAGTAGTGACGTGAGGTTTTTTTGCGGTTAATAGGTCATTAGTGACTTTGGTTAGGGCGGTTTTCTGTAGAGTGATGGGATCGGAAACCAGATCGAGTGGGTCAAGAAGAGAGTTGGAGGACAGATGGAGGACAGTTGAAGGTAGACTTGTTGTTCCAGGAGTTTTGAAGCAAATAGAAGCAGTGAGATGGGGCGATAGTTGGACAGAGAGGAGGGGTCAAGAGAAATTTTCTTCAGAATGGATGTGATGGTGGCATGCTTAAATGGTGAAGGGACGATGCCAGAGGTTAGTGATAGGTTGAAGAGATGGGTGAGAGCTGGGAGTATAACAGGGCTGAGGTCTGGGATGAGGTGGGATGGGAGTGGATCAAGGTTACAGGTAGTGAGGTTGGATTTGGAGAGTAGAGAGGAGAGCATGTCATGAGTGACCGTGGGGAAGCAAGTTAAGGGGGAAGTGCAAGGTGGTGGCTGTGGGAACTGTGTGGGTAGAGCGGCTGGCGGTGGGGACTGTGCCGGCATGGGTGTGGGTTGTGGGGACTGTTGATTTTTGCTTTCTCTTATTAGGTTGGTCTTGTTTAGAAAGTTGGTGGCTAAGTCATCGGCTGAAAGGAGGGTTGGGTTATGTGGTGCCGGTGGACGGAAAAGTGAGTTGAAGGTTTTGAATAGTTGTCTGGGGTTGTGGGACAGGGCGGATATGACAGTGGAGAAGTAATCCTGTTTGGCTGAGGCCAGTGCAGACTTAAATGTGTGTAGTGATAGTTTGTACGAGGTGAAGTCGGTGGTGGAGCGGTTTTCTTCCAGTGGCGTTCGCAATTCTGGAAGCAGCCTCAGCTGTTTGGTAGAGTCTGTGTGCCAGGGTTGTCTGTTTGTTTTGTGGGTTCTGTTGTGTGTGAGAGGAGCGACCAAGTCAAGAGTGGAGGTGATTGTGTGGTTGTAGAAAGCGGTGGCTGTGTTGGGGTCATCTAACGAGGATATGGTAGAGAGAGATACAAGAGAGTCCGAGAGAGTGCAGGGTTAAGTTTTTGAAGGTTCCTGCGGGGGTGTACTTGGTGTGAGACAGGAGGAGCAGGTGGGGTGGAGATGGTGGAGAAGGTAAGCAGGTTGTGGTCAGATATAGGGTTTGACAGTTAGAGAAGTCAGATAGGGGACAGAGGCGGGTGAGGACGAGGTCCAGAGTGTGTCCATTTTTATGAGTGGCTCCAGAGGTCCATTGGGAGAGGCCAAAGGAAGAGGAGAGCGAGAGGAGTTTTGTGGCAGCGGAGTGGGGTGTGTTGATGGGGAGGTTAAAGTCTCCCATTATGATTGTTGGGGTACCAGTGGAAAGAAAGTGGAGAAGCCAGGAGGCGAAGTGATCAAGGAAGGTGGTGGCAGGGCCTGGGGTTCGGTAGACGACTGCCACTTGGAGATTGGAGGGGGAGTAGATGCGGACAGAGTGCACCTCAAAGGAGGGGAGGTTGAGGGAAGGTAATGGCGGAATGGGGGCGAAGGAACAGGTGTCTGACAGTAGAATGCCAACACCTCCACCATGCTTGTTGCCAGGGCGGGAGCATGGGTAAAGGTGGAGGCCACCAAAGGAGAGAGCAGCAGGGGAGTCTGTGTCAGAGGGCGTCAGCCAGGTTTCCGTCAGACCAAGGAAGGATAAGTTACATGATATAAAGAGGTCATGTATGTAGGAGAGTTTGTTGCATACAGACCATGCATTCCAGAGAGAGAAATAGGAGAAGGAGGGCACAAGGAATAGGTTTCAAGTTTGCAGGGTTTAAAAGAGTTTGCAGAAATGGGTCTATTACCAGTTTTGAAATGCAATAGTTGGAATGTGCTGTGGGGCCCTGGATTCGGGGATATGTCCCACGCAGCTCGGAGGAGCAGAGAGAGGGGTCGGAGGTGGGCGTAAGAGAGACCGTAAGTAGGTTGGGTCTGTTTCGTGAGGAAGGGAGGGCTCGTGGGACACAGGTTGGGGGCAGCAGACAAGTGAGAGGGTAAAATGCTGGGGGAGATAAACATGCATTGCCCAGCAGAGGGTATGGGGATAAGCAATTAGTTTTAAGAAAAATGGAGGTGTAGGTGATAGAGGAAGGAGAAACATGGTGAGTGACTGTGGCAGGCTGTGACGCAGTAAGTGGAAGAGAAAAGCATAACAAGCTGTTACCTATGTCAATCCTTGTTTAATCCTGGTTTAAGGTCCGGTTTTAATTCACTGTTCCAGTACTTAGAAAATGGCCGTACTTTGAACAATGGCCAGACATGACCAAGGTCAGATATGACTGATACAGGTACTAATATAGTGAATCAAAACCCAATCTGGCTACCAAGAGCAAACAAGAGGGAGAGTCAGGACAGCTAAATTTAAAAAGGTGGGGGGGGGGAGGAAAGGAAGCTAATTGAAATGAGAGCTAGGACTTAAGAAACAACACAAATAGCAGGGAATGGAGACAGGAAGGTGGAGGTGTGTGCAGTCATTATCATACCAAGGAATAAATATCAGAGAAGGAAGTCAGTAGAAAGTTTGATGGGGGTAATAGTCTGCGGAGATATCATACCAAGGAATAAATATCAGAGAAGGAAGTCAGCAGAAAGTTTGATGGGGGTAATAGTCTGCGGAGATATCATACTTAGAAAATGGCCGTACTTTGAACAATGGCCAGACATTTCTCGCTGTTCTCCAGCCTGTCTCGCATCGGAACAGATTTTCGGCGCAGTCCCGCACGGCGCCTAAGTCCCGCACTGCGCCCATGTCCCCGCACTGTGCCCCCCACACTCGCGAGGCGCAGGGAACTTTCCCCGCATGTATGAGCGCACCTCCTCGGACGGCGAATCTTCGGCGCAGCGCCGCACTGCGCTCATGTCCCGCACTGCGCCTCAAACACTGGCGAGGCGCGGCGGACTTTTGCCCGCATGTATGAGTGCACTACCTCCGGCGGCGAATATTAGGCGCAGCCCCGCACTGCGCCTCAGTCCCCGCACTGCGCCCCACACACTGGCGCGGCGGACTATACATGGCATGTATGAGTGCACTACCTCGGGCGGCGAATCATAGGCGCAGCGCCGCACTGCGCCTAAGTCCCGCACTGCGCCTCAAACACTGGCGAGGCGCGGCGGACTTTACATGGAATGCATGAGCTCGCCCTGGCGCCAACATAAATCAGGCGCGGATTTCACCGGAAAACCGGCGGAAAGGTGCGCCCCGGCGTGGCGAGCTTCATACATGTCGCCCTTGATGCTTAATGAGGGTTGTTGCTTACTATCACCACTAGATGGCAATCATGGGCTGTGCTTCAGTTTAGACAGATCAATTAACTTTTTGGGGCTAATCTTTTATGGCTGATTGTGTCATAGGCCACATCTGTTGGATTTTACTGGTTGGGGATTTTTTATGTTAAGAGTCATAAAATTGCCATCAATTTGATGCTTATCAGATATGCACTGGGTTGTAACCACACAGGGGTGATATAATTGTCCAAAATGACTTTCTGTGAAGATTCAAAATCACAGGCTACACATTCCATTCCCAAAAGGGGGGTGGAGGTCATTGAGCTGTGGCAATACTGACAATACAAGCAATGCTGAATACCACTACCAAATACACATAATACATACATACAATTCCTATGACAGTTATAAACAGACCTTATGATAATATCATCGGACATTGTCCTGACCCCAACCTATAGTGGACATATGGTAGATGCTAGTTATAAACTATTTTGTGGTGAATAATTATCTGTCTTGCACTCAGAAATTTTGTAACTTTCAAAAAGACAAATTTTTCCAAATTTTAACAAAATTTTGATATTTTTTCACAAAGAAACAAGGATTGTATAGACCAACATTTCTTACTAACTTAAAGCACAATGTGTCACGAGAAAACAATCTCTGAGTCACATGGATAAGTAAAAGTGTCAAAAAGTTATTCTCACATAAAGTGACACATGCCAGATTTCAAAAATAGGGCTCTGTCAGAAAGGTCAAAACTGGCTTGGTCCTTAAGGTGTTAAACATATTTATTATGTCCCCACCCCCACCCCCTGAAGCTGTCTCTTCTCTAAACTAAAGAACCCTAATTTTGCTAAACTTTATGGGAATTACATCCAACCTAGTCCGTTTATAATTTTTATGTTCACCCTTGAACCTGTTTAAGATCTTCAATGTCTTTCCTGTGCACTGGTTTCCAAAACTGTTCACAATATTCCATCTGTGGTCTAACCAGTTACGTATAATGGGAGAATAATGTTCTCATCAATTGCAACTATACCCATTTTAATACATCCGATGATGATCCTATTTGCCTTGGCAGCTGTTGCCTGACACTAACTTATGCAATTATGTTTACTTACCTCTAGGATTTCAAAGTCCTTCTTATTATGACCCCCAGAGCTGTCTTTTCTCTAAACAAAAATCCTTAATCTTGCAAATCTTTCTGGGTATTGCAGTCCACCCAGTCCTTTTATTATTTTTGTTGCCTGCCTTTGAGCCAGTTTAAGCTCTGCGATGTCTTTCCTGTGCACTGGTGCCCAAAACTTTACACAAATATTCCATGTGCGGTCTGACCAGTTATTTGTATAATGGGAGAATAATATACTCATCAATTGCAACTAGGCCCATTTTAATACACCCCATGATCCTATTTGCCTTAGCAGCTGCTGCCTGACACTAGCTAATGCAATTATGTTTACTTACCTCTAGGATTCCCAAGTCATTCTTATCATGACCCCCAGATCTGTCTTTTCTTTAAACTAAAAAACCTTAAGCTTGCAAATCTTTCTGGGTATTGCAGTCCATACAGTCAACCAGTTCAAGCTCTACAATGTCTTTCCTGTGCACTGGTGCCCAAAACTTTACACAAATATTCCATGTGCAGTCTGACCAGTTATTTGTATAATGGTAGAATAATGTTCTCATCGTGTGTATCTATGACCCTTTTAATACACCCCATGATTCTATTTGACTTGGCAACTGTTGACACTGCCTTCTACAATTCAGTTTACTGTCCACTAGTATTCCCAAGTCCTTCTCCATGTCACTTTTACCCAGCGTTTTTCATTTAATAAGTATTAATGGAATGTTTTTTGCCTTCCTATGTGCATAACCTTGCATTTATCTGTGTTAAACCTCATCTACCACTTCTCTGCCCAGGCCTTCAACTTATCCAGATCCCTTTGTCATAGAACATTATCCTCTATTGTGTTGACTACTTTACAGAGCTTAGTGTCATCTTCAAAGATTGACATTCTACTGTGCAGTCCCTGTGTAAGGTCATTAAAGGAGTTGTCTCCCCACAGGGTTTCAAAGAATGCATGAAAGAAATTCTCTGTCACTTCCTGGTTCATACTAATTTGCATAAGCTCCATGCTTGTACAGCTACGTTGTGCTTTCAGATGCTAATTAGATTAGATTAGCTTCTCAAACTACTTGAAGGACTTCTTATCTGATCCCCAAAACAAAAGCCCTAATTACAGAGCTGTTTACTTGAGATAAATCAAGCTTTTTACTGTCTGGCAGCACAGGACACTGACTGACACTGCTGACCTGTGTGATGACTCACTCGCTGTTATCTCATTGAACAAACAGCCCCAGGAGATTTGTTTACAGGTCAGTTACTGAGGGAACTGAAATAGCCACTGAGGTAATAAATTCACTTGTATCTCTTTAGGGAAAACAGAGGAACAATGCAATATATTTGGAAAATGTCTTTATTTTGTGTTCCCTACAATTTGAAAGCTATTCTTTGTAGCGAGACAACCCCTTTAAGTAATATATAAAAGAGAATAGGGCACAATACTGATCCCTGTGGTACCCCACTAATAGCAGGGATCCAGTCTGAGTATGTACCAGTTATCAAGTCCAAGCATTCTCATTTTACTTACCAACCTTCTATGTGGCACAGTATCAAATGCTTTAAAAATTCGAGATATATAACATCCAATGCCTCATCCCCGCTTCAGTCTAGAGCTAATCTCCTTATAGAAGCTGATGACATTAGTTTGGATTGATCAATCTTTCATAAACCCATGCTGGAATGGGGTTTTACGTTTATTTTCAGTGAGATACTGCAGTATAGCATCTCTTAGAAAATCTTCAAAAATTTGACCTAAAATAGAAATTAAACTTACCAGCCTATAGTTTCCAGGATCACTTTTTGACCCCTTCTTGAATATTGGCACCACATTTGCTTTGCATAAATCCTTTGGGACATACTAACTGTACAGACCATAAAAAATAACAAAACGGGCCTCACATAACTAAAATCCCTCAGGACACAAGGGTGTTTACCATCAGGACCAGGTTGTCTATTTTAATCTTCTTAAAGCAGGACTACACTTCTTCCTGGGTTAGACAAGAAACATTTAAGGTGAAGTTTACCTCATCCCTCTGCCCATCAACAGGAATGCCATTTTACTCAGTAAATATGATGGAGAAAAAAAACGTTTAATAGGTTTGCTTTCTCCTCATTGCTCTCTACAATACCTCCCTCACTACTTTTCAAAGGGCCAACATTTTCAGTTTTAATGTTTTTACTATTTGTATAGTTAAAATATTTTGAGGTTAGTTTTACTCTCTTTGGAAATACGCTTTTCTGTCTCCAGCTTTGCTGTTTTTATCATTATTTTACATTTTATTTTTTCTCCTTATAGTTTTTTAGTGCCTCTTCACTGTCCTCCTGTATCAGTATCTTAAGAGCTTTCTTTTTGTAATTTACTGCCTTCTTTACATCTCTGTTGATCCACATTGTTTTTTTCCTGTTTCTAATCACTGTATTTCTCTCTCTCTCTCTCTCTCTCTCTCTCTCTCTCTCTCTCCTCTCTCTCTCTCTCACAAAGTGTCTCTCACAAAGTGGCACTTAAGATGTTTTTTAAGATCTCCCATTTATTATTTGTTCTTTTATTTTTGAATACCTTGTCCCAGTCAATAAGGTTTAGGGCCCCTCTAGCAGAATAAAATTAGCCTTCCTGAAATTCAATGTTTTTGTAATAGGAAATGTAGTAAATGTAATTAACTGCATAGACACAGGTCTCATCGAGCCATGTCTCAGTTATTCCCACTATATCATATTTTTCTTCAGCAACAAATAATTCTGGTTCATTTATGTTGTTGGTGAGATGCCTGGCATTGGTCAGCATGCAATTTAGAGGTTTTTTGGTTTTAATTTTTTTTAACACTGTCCTTACTAACTATTACTACACCTCTCTCTTCTCTCTACCCCCTGATTTATAACTAATTCCCAGGTTTGTATCTTTACTATCTTACACACAATATGTGTAGTAGTCCTCTTTCCCTGTACCTGGTTTAAATAGACCTCCAACCTCCTTGCCATTTTGTCCCCAATACAGCTGCACCTTCCCCATTTAAGTGCAGCTCTAACATAGAGTCTGTAGCCAAGACGAAAGTCAACCCAGTTCTCAAAAACCCAAATCCCTCTTTCCTGCATCAATTTTTGAGCCACTTATTCACCTCTCTAATCTCCTGCTGCCTCTCCGGTGTGGCCCATGGTACAGGTAGTATTTCTGAACATAGTACTTTGGAGGTCCTGGCCTTCAACTTTTGGTCTAAGTCCCTGAAATAATTTTTATGGACACTCCACCTACCTTTAACTTTGTCATTGTTGCCAATGTGGACCATGACAGCTGGATTCTCACCAGCCCCTCCTGTTAATCTGTCAACCCGGTCCGCGAGATGTCAAACTCGGGACCCCAGGTAAACAACATACTGTTTGACGATCCCGGTCTTTGTGATAGATTGCTTTGTCTGTTCATCTAATAATGGAGTCCAGAACTATCAGCACCTGTTTAGCATGCCCAGCACTTCTTTTCTCCACCTTACTTGAGAAGACAATGGAAGTGTCTTGCTGCAGCAGCGGTATTTCTGAACTGACATCCCCCTCATCCACCAATCACGCAAATTTATTGGGGTGTACGAGATCAGGACTAGCCTCCTCTACCCTTCTTTCTGTCACCCAGCTAGCTGCCTCATTTTCCAATACCTTGATACTGCCATCCTCCCCAGCATCTACTCCAGTGAGTGCTTACTCAGTGAGCAGCAGACTCAGATCTAAGTTGGCCATGGATCTCAGTGCTGCCACTTGCTCATTTACATCCAGGGCCTGAGCTTCTAAACGTACAGCGTGCACACATGTCACACAGCAATATGCACCCTCAAATGCCTGTTCAAAGATTGCATATAGGGATGAGTGATATTATCGTCAAAAGTTGAAATTGGCATGGTTTTTAGGCTTATCGGAAATTTCCGATCACGTGATAGTTTAGGTGACAATCTTACTTATTTTCAGCCTTTCCTGTCATTTTGGTGGCCAGCCAATCAGCTCCGAGGATAGAGGGGGGTGAGGATGTACAACATCATCACTTTGCGGTGTATGGATCACATTGGCTGCAAAAATCCCATGACCTCTCTTAACTTGCAAATGCACCCTGTTTGAGCT